>KZ819705.1:16160-86354 GCA_003144235.1 Violaceomyces palustris | reverse complement strand
CCTTGATCAACGGATGAGGCTTGAACTTGCATGAACCTGCAGCTAGGCACTTTGGCCAGAGGAGTTCGGGTTCTTCCTTCGAGCCCGACTGTAAACCTAGGGATAGGCCCATCACGATCACGATATTGAGACGCTACCAGCGTCCTCTTCCTTGGAAAGCATGGACGATAGGGGCAAAGAGGTAGCAGCGAAGTCCTCTTTTACAGCATCAACATCCCCGAGCAGCCCTATCCCATCTCAGCTGCGCAAAATTGGCCCGGGCACCCCGGTGCTGTCTCGGATCATCCAGCTGATCCCTTTTGCGCAAGGCACCTATGCCGATGTATATGGAGGGACGATTCAATTTGCTGGAGAACCTCGTCTTGACTGCGTCTACAAGGTTAATCGCCCCGTAAAAGGCCCGGAGTTCGTAAGGGCAGACGAGTATGATACCTCGGACCACGAGGAAGGCGGGCGAATCGCTAGGTTCGAAAGGGAGCTCAAAATCCTGGAGGAGCTCTCGAGCCTGCAAGGGATTGTTGTCCCCCTTCTCCTGGGAACCGTCCGAATCAAGACAATATCTCAGCCAGGCCTCTGGCCAGCTTTGATCCTCGAAGATGTTGGTGTTCCTATCGACTGGGAAAGCCGCTGGCCTAGCGGCCTCACGAATTCGCATATGCGAAAGCTTGTTGAGGGTGCCTTCCAAAAGCTCCACGATGCGGGCTGGCTGCATGGCGACGTCGCACCCCGCAACGTCCTCTTTGCTACAAGACCAAAAAGCTGTGCTGATGGCATCCCAGACGTGCGGATCTGTCTCATTGACTTTTCACGTGCCGAGGAGTTTGATCGCAGCTCCGCCCGAGATCTTCGAAGACTCACTCACGAGCAAGAGATCATCGATAGTATGCTTGACGATCTCTTTCTTCCTGAATGATAAGCGTTAACGTCCCCGATTCCCATCTTCCCGAGAGACCTGCGAGCCCTGCACGTATCACATCCACTCTCGAATTGAACCCACTCTCGTATTGAATCCACTGTCGCACTTTATCCACTCCCATTTTGTCCACTCACATTGTACCCACTCACATGATATCCACTAGCATAATATCCACTCTCATAGCGTCCACTCTCTATCAAAACGAAAGGGCTCCAGATTGGAGGGGGTAAAAGCAGGGCGATTGGACAGTTAAACGTTCTGGGTCGGGTCACGTATCATAGACATTACGTTCGTTTCCAATGAATAAAAGGGTGAGGGGGAAGAAAGGGGGAAGGGAACAAGAGGGAATGCTTTCTCTGCGATGCATGGTGGTGACATGCGAGGGGGATCTACATAGTGCCGTCATTTAAGGATATCTTGACATACTTTTATGATTGTTTAATTCATTATTTTGCTGGGTGAAGTTGGTTGCAATCGCTCTTGTTGAGGTATTGTGGGACGGGAAGGGGTGAGGTTGAATGGATGGCACACTGTAACGAAAAGGTTGAAGTTCGGGCAGGGGAAGTATGGACAAGTGTGTGGCTCATGCTGGCCAGACGCTGGCTTGGGTATCAACGGATCTTCCAAGAGAACAAAAAGCCCGTGAACCCAACAAGGCCTACAAACCAAAACCCTAAGTGGTAGTTGAAGGGCCATGAGTGAGCATCCGGGCCTCCATCGATGCCCTTGGCCCAGACCATACCGCCGATGATGGGTCCGACGAATCTGGCGGCGCTAGAGGTTGTCTGAGCCAGACCATTGGCCAGCGGGGTGAGATGGGGCGGTGTCATGGCGTTGATGAGCACGCTGACGGCTGTGAAAGCACAGATGTTGGCCAGCCACCTCATTGAGGCGAAGAGGATCATGCCACTCATGACGAGAGCGTCTGTCTCTGGGTGTAGCATGGACCTCAGAAGAGGGAAGAGCGTGTAGCAAGGTAGGTAGATGGCTGTTCCAAGCCTCAGCATGGCAAGGTGCGAGAGCTTGCCTTGAGGTGGCCCGACCTTTGGGTAAAAGACGAACTGGAACACCAGTTGGCAGCATGCCATGGCGGAGATGAGCTGAGCGTAGTGAGAGGCGGTCAGCCCCAGTCCGCCGGATACCTCTGGCGTTACGAGGAAGGCCATGAAGATCTGGTCGAAGGTGGCAGAGTGGAAAGCCATCAGTCCGTAATGGGCTATAATCACCGTGGGCAGGAGCGCGATCAGGGAAGATGAAGAGACGGTCAATCCTTTGTCCTCGGTGCCAGCGGCGGATAACATGGCTGTGGATCGCCGATCAGGGGAGACTTCGGAGCCGATTCGCTGTGGGTGGCCAGTGTGTAGACTATTCCTCTGTGAGTGACTCTCCGGGATGCCAGCCAGGGTGGGATCCCAGGCCCCTTCCGGCCTTTGAGAAGGCGGTGCCAAGCCACCGGTCGAGCCAGCTAATGAAAGGCCAGAGGATATGGGATTCACGTTCAGGCCAGGCGACAAGAGAGGACTCTCCATGCCTGTATTGGCGTACAGGCTCGGAATCCTGCCCCCACCATAACCTCCAGAAAAGCTTGTTCTGTTGCGAGACCTTCCGGAGAATGCGCTGTTCGCGTCCGACCTCGCGCCTCTGGACATTTTCCGCTGAACGAAATTGACGGGTGGAAGGTGCCTAGGCCGAAGCAGCGGAGAATCTTCCGAAGGTCCCTCGTCGTCGTAGCCAAAAGCCCTGGCACCGGTAGAGTCGCCAGTGATGCTTCCTGACTCGTCTCCGACTTCTTCTTCGTCCAGGGACTCGAGACCCTCCTCTTGCTCCTCGTCATCCTCCTCAAAGACATCCTCGTCCATCGCACTGTAAGCATCATCTCCATTAATGGCAGCTGCGACCCAGAGATCAGAGATGGAGAAGACGGCATCGTCATGGGAGAGCAGGAAGCGCTGAGCGAAGCTGAGACCTGGGCGCGATCCGATTTCCTCGAAGTCGGGAGCATACTGGTTGTTTGAGGTGAAGCTCAGCCTGGCATTCCGGTCCCTGACTTGCGACTGTGCCTGTGTTCCGCTCATAAAGCTGCTCGACATCTGCCCGCTTGTTTGGTTGGGTGCTGTGCTGGTTCTAGACATTCGTCTGTCGTACCCATAGGCTGATCCTCCTCCTAAAATGTTCCTCTGCCTCTCGGTGGTCCTCGAACCCGCGTAAGGGCTCCTTCCGTACATGCTGACCCTCTCGAAAGCCGAGTCGCCATTCGTCATATTTGTCCGGGTCACGATCGTCCCGTCGCTCTCAGCAGGTGAAGGGGGCCCTCCTGTCTCGTAATCAACCTGCTGCGTGAATGTGCGATCCAGACCCTTGCCCGCGTGCTCCGAGGTCTCCCTGCTCGGCGACATCTGCTGCGTATTGGTCCTCGAAAGACTGAGAGCGGACTCTCCAGCATTGGAAAAGGAAGCCCTGACGTTACTGAAGTAGCCACTGATCCTCTTGGAAGCGTTCCTTCCGATGCTGCCCATATTCGAGGCGGCCTGGCTCGTGGCGCGCTCTATGTCGGCCTTTTCCGGGAGTTGGATAGATCCGGTTCTGGGACCGCCATCATAGCCTATAAACAAGCTGAGAAAGGCACCCAAAGCAGTGAAGCTAGCCCCCACCATGCATGGAAGCAAGTAGGGATAGGTTTTGAGCAGTTCGTACTGCCCAAAGACGCTCGGGTACTTTGTCGCTGCGTGTTCTAAGACGCCCCCGAGGATGGGGCCAATAATACCTCCCATGCCCCAGCAGAAACCCATTTGAGCGTAGGCTCGACCTTCATTGGTCTCATCCGTTATATCTCGGATCGCCCCCTTAGCAACACCTACGGCTCCGTTGAAAAGACCCTGAGCCAATCGAATCATGATTGCCGTCGGGAGGTTGGTAGCCATACCGAAAAGAACGAGGGATGCCGCGTTCCCCACAAGCGAGACCATGAGTACGAATCTTCGTCCCCGCTTTTCTGCAACAGAGGCCCACAATAACGAGGTTAGAAATTGGGCGAAAAAGAACACCGAAGCTGCAATGGTCGAAGGTTGAGAGGAAGAGAGAGGAAGAGCGTTTCGTCAGCGAAAGCTTTCTTGGGGAGGAAAGGGAAGGGGGGCATAGGCAGTAGAATTGACCCTTTTTGCTTCAGATAAATACTCACATACGATACCTGCCCAGAAACCAACTTCGCTTTCCCCGCCAACACCAAAGTCGTCGATCATGAAGAAGAGGAAGGGGCCGGCAACACCAGCAGAGCTAAACTCTCCGAACACGACAAGGCAGAGTACAACGAAAGGGAGGGTGGGGATAGGTGTCGAGTAAGGGCTGGCTTTCGCCATCGGCAGCATCCTTGGGATGGAAGGGATCCCGCTCCAGCTGCTTGCCCCACCTTCGCCATCGGCATCGCCACTGGCGACCGGGTGCGCAGAAAGCGTCTGGGCTCTCCTCATGCTTTTCCATTTGGAAACATCGCTCGCCGCCGTCGACGGCTTTCGATCCCGTCCGTTTGAGAAGACTCCCATGGATGCTCGTTGCAAGAAATTCGCTTTGCCTCCGCTTGGTCGTCGCCTTTTGAAGGACAGGCCCCTGGGCTTGGTGCCAGCGATCAAACCGGCTCTTGTGGAGCGCTCATCAAGAGAGGGTGTAAGACTCCCCGACATTCCAACGAGAGCCTTCGCCCCCCTTCGAGACGGCGTCAGTTGACCATCGGTGGAGGCGTCATCAACAGCGTTTTCGTTCTCATCTTCCTCGCTGAGACTGGGACTATGAGAACTATCCCTGTTCCTGTTCCTGTTGAGAAAGTTGGGGACGGCTGGCAAAGAGATCCTATCCGGAGCGCCTAGCCTTCCGGCAGGAGCTCCTGAAGAGGTGGAAGATCGATGAGAGGAGAGTCTGAACGATGGAGAATCGGCGTGATAGCCAGAGCTGGCGTGGCTAGGATGGAGAGTGCTGCCGCTGTTGCTGCTGTTCCCACCTTGGCTAGAAGCGGTCGACCCATAATGATTTCGGTTGTCAGACATGTCGGACCCCTGGGTTGCGGCGGTTTGTTGGTTGTCGCTCTCTAGAGGATCGATGTGCTCCGAAGGAGAGGAGTTGGGCCCGAATTCTACCAAGTCATCAACGAACTGGATGGCGCGGTTACTAGGGCCGAGCAACTTTGCCTCGTCCGTGTAGAAGGCTTTTGAGGTAGGAGAACGAAGGGGATCGGACATGCTGACCTCTTGGTTGCGAGCGCAAGGATGGGGGTTTTTGTACTCAGAGCCAACGCTCGGAAAGGGATTCTTGTCGCTAGGGAACCAACTGAAAGCGAAGGGCCTTAACAGGGGTCCAGGGTGGAACGATCGGATCACGACTGTTGATTGTGATTGGTTAGATCCGTGAAGCTGCTCGTATTGATTTTCTTCTGTCTTTTTTCGAGGGATGCAGTGAGCCTGGCCAAGCTATTCTTCTCTCGCCTAGCACTTGCACATATCTGTTGGCAGTATGCGGGTTGGGTGGGAACGATCTGCAGGCAGCTGGTCGAAGAATTGGAAAGCGAGGAAAAGCAGAACAAACACCTGGTTAGGCTGGATGATGATCTGAGTGTCTTTCTTTCTCCCTCTCTCTCTCTCTCCCTCGCTCTTTCGAGGTTGGCTCTTGAGCTAAAGGAAGGGGGAATGACGGGAGAGAAACCAAATTGGCTGAGGGAGCAGGGGCACAGGACGGTTAGACTAAAAAATGTGGGGGGAAGGCCAAAATGTTGATGCTTGCTTGGTATGCCAGGCGACAGAGGGAGCGGCGGTGTCGTTCGAAGAGGGTTAAAGCACCCAAGAGGAACCTGGGAGGGGGAAGAAGGGGTTGGGGCAGAAGGTATATTGATCGTATCCAGCCAACTTGATAGCACACGCTGCCTGGCCTTCGTCCAGTCGACACAAAAACAACTCGGTCAGACTCAAAAAAAGTGAGAGACGGACAGTCACAATCGACATGGAGCTAGAGAAGGCGCGCGCGCCCTTGCTTTCCCACTCCCTCACTCCCCTCTTTGATATGTGCGGGCACGTCGGCGCGTAATCACTTCTCTAAATGTTTGTCTCACCAAAGAAGGCAGGGGGGTAGGAGTGGTATCCGTCATTACTAAACTTTCGATTTTGACTTTTACTAGGATTCGCCCTCACACCTAGTCATACTAAGATTCATTCGAATTCGGAGTCAGTCACGGTATCTTCTGCTTGACAAGGTCCCTGGTTGCCCTACCGGAGCTGGAGCTTGGCTTGGGATTCTTGATTGCATGGTTAAGGTAACTCGACCAACGCAGCAACAACACCCTCGACCCTTGACGGTCTCCAAGGGCCTTCCCTCAAGACGCACTTTCCCCAACAAGCAATCAGAATACTTCTTGCTCCCAACCCTCGATCATATCGGTCATCAAAACCCTTCGTTCTCCACATCGGATTCCTTTGTCAGATTAAAGATTAATACCATCTCCACAACGGTCTGGGTTCTCGATCTTCAGGCTACCATCCACCTCGAACCACCCTGGGATGGGCTCCCCACATTGACAAAGGAGGAATCGGTCTCCCATCGTTTCTAATCCTTGCTGGCCCCTCCCCCCCGCCCCCCGCCAAACAAACACACACCTAAACCTGATTGGAGCCGTTTCGATTCACCAAGTGTACTTCTTTTCCTCTTTTCCCATGCTTCCAACCCCTTTTTTACTCAACCCCTAACCCTTGAAACCCCTCATCCATCCACTCATTTCCTCCTCCTTCGAGACGGGGGCCCCCGCCCCCAAAACACGCAAAACGAAAAGCATGATAGAGGCCAATCGTCCAAGCAATCCTTCCCACTCAACAGGCGTTGTGCAAGTCCAACGAATATTTTGGCACGTAAATTAAGGTTGCGACGCAAGTCGACTTCGATCCCTCTCATCCCGCTTTGAAGTCGCAGCGCGTACCACATGCGGATCACCCCTTCCTCCTCCCCTTCCTCCCCTCCGAGGGAACCGGAGCCAACGATCTGAACAGACCCACTGTGAACAGGCGAAGAATGAAGATAAAAGCGTTCACCTATCAATCCGAGAAGGGGTGTTGGGCAGAGTTCCACGTTTCTCGCGGACGATCTACATTCACGAGTGAGCGAGCCAGGATCGATCTCAGTTCCTTTCCCTGAAGCTAACCCCCACAAGGTAGAAAGAAGTGCAAAGCAACGATTCAAAAAAAAAAAAAGGAGAGAAGTGCGCGTGCGCGTGCCTGTTTCTGAAGAGGGATCTGTGGCTTGGACCGGATAACTATGATCCTACCCTCTACCCTAGGGTCCTTTTTCATCGGGAGATCGAATCGAGCTTGGCTGGAGGATCGGGTTCTTATGCTCCACAACTTCATCTCCCTCAAGATCCGAGCACGCGCCTGTGCTGCTGCTACAAAAAAAATTACGCACACAATGAGGGAGAAACCAGTTAGTGCTCCATTGTTGAAGCTGGCGAATCCGGGGATTTTTGGCCTTCTCGTTGTAGAAGAAGCATGTACCAAGGGATGCTCAAATAACTGAGAAATGTTGAAAGGCAAGAAGGCGACGGAAAGGAGACAGGGAGGAATTTCTTAAAGCAAACAAAGGTGACCGAGCTTGTTCCGGAATCTCTAAAGATCTACTTTTATAAATATTATTATTTACAATTTATGTTCCGGCGCATTTTGGTTTCGTGTGGGACGGCGAACGCCCCCTTGGGTTCGAAATTATCATAAAAGCGTCACTTCTAAGTTCGAAAAATTCGAAACCTGGATAAAGATTTTCGACGGTCTTTCCCACCTTGGGCGATTTCGCATCCCAAGTTCCTTATACGCTTGCTGTATGCACGTACAGATCGAACAACTGTGGACTTTCATGTTGGGCTTCGAAGAGGGGGCCCCGCAAAGTCATGGCTGATGGAGATGCTTCCGTATTAAAATCTTGGCCGAGTCAGTCATGAGCGTTTGTGACCCTTCCTTTGTTTCGGCGCTGTGGATCAAAAGTGCTGAACCCTTCCTTGCCTCCGTGTCTGGATTCGTTTCATCATTATTCAGGATTGAATACGACCACAAGGTAACAACGACGACCTGGTTTCGAATTCGTGTGGTTTCGGTTTCCCCCCTTCCGCCCCTCCGCCTCCCATCCCCTTCTTCCATTTACGCTTTCCACTCCCTCGATTCGAATCATTCAGCCTGATTTGGTTTTTTTTTTTTTCCCTTTTTACCCCTAGTGCGAAGACTTCTTTTAAAAAGATCTTCACCCTTCAAAACAAGGGTCGTTATCCAAAGACTCGCCCTTAAACTATGTAAGAGAAGTAAAGGATTACAGAATGGCGGTGTAGCCTTATGATCCTTTTCCAGGTTTTCCGCGAATGATTATGATTAATTTATCGAAGTTTGAATGAGGATTTTCGCTTTCGTCCAGACTTGTGACTGTTTTTCCCTCCCACTCGCACTCACTGGGTTTGTCACTGACGAGCACTACTTGGCTCCTTCATCTTTCGTTAACACTTTTTTTAAAGTCGATTAGCATTCTTCATTCTTCTTCCGTCTCTCACGTTTCGTTCATCCCCCTCCTCCCTTCACCCCTCCCGACTTTGGTGGCGCACCTCCTGAAAACGTGAAAGACCTCCTCAAGCGTGGACAGGAAGAACGTTCATCAAATGAGAAACTCTTCATTGGGTTTGTTTTTCCACCGTCTTTTCCCTTCCCTTCCCTTCAACTTTTTCCTCTTTTCTTCCCAGCCCCTTAAAGAGACCCCCCCCCCTCCCCCGGATCCCTCCTTATCACGCCCCGCCTTTGTACTGCCATCGTCCTGGCCTGTCCTACCTCTTGTTCTACCATACGACATCCAACTACACCACCTTCCTTCCGAAATCATCCTCCGGCACCTTTCCCCTCCATCGATCTTCTCAAGGAGTCAAACCGAAAGGAGGAACGGCAACCCCCTTCTTCGCCTTTCTTTTGCTCTGTCCAGCATCCCCTCTTACCATCAACTCTGATTGAATCTCCCAAGGAATCGGAACAGAGTAGGGATGATGAGTGCTTACCCTTCTTGCAGCTTCTCCTTCCGTGAGGGAGCTGACCAATCCCAGCTCCTTCCCAACGAGCTCCTCCGCCTCATCTTCCTCCAATGTGACCCAGCCACCCTCTACACGTCGGTAAGGTCCCTTAACAAGTCTTGGAGGTACACTGTGGAGAACCAGCTTTTTCGTGACCAGTTCACCTCCAACCGTTGGAGGGTTGGTCTCAGGGTCTCGAAGAAAGTCTCCGCCGTTAGAGCGGACGGCAGCCATTTTGACAGCATTGACCAGGATGGACAGGAGGACCCGATCGAGACGCTCAACGCGCTCGCCAGGGAGGGCGTCTCGGAGAGTCACCCGGCATCGCGCCATTTAAGTGCCAACTCGACCCACATTGTCCACGTCATCCCACTCACTTTCAGCTCCTACGACCCGGACAACCTTTCCCTTAGGTTTGATACAGGGTCCGAGTGGCATGCCCTCTTCAAAGTACCATCGCCCTTGGAAGCTGAGGATGAAGAAGCAGACCAAGATGGTCGATCCTCCGCCGTCCAAAGGAGGAGGACTGAAGTCAAAGCCGATTCGTCACGTTTAGAGATGGACTTTGCTATTGTCTGGAGGTTTCCAGGCGATGGCCAGGGAGGTGATGATGAAGCGAAGCAGGACTACTGGGGCAGTCCGGATCCTGAGAATGGTTGGCTGAGCAGGTTCTACTGTTCCAACTTTGACGTCAAGCGGTGCAAGCTGGAGGAGGCAACGACCAACCTCACCGCGGCTGAAGACAGGATTCTCAGATCCACTCCCATGGCGACCAGGACTCGCCGAGCCGAGCTTCATCCATTCCTCGCTCAGGTGCAGAGGGAAGAGCAAGAGGATAATGTCTCAGAGCCCGTTGGCCGATCCCAAGATCTGACCTGGTCCGACGAAGGTCACGAGTACCTCTCGCTCGATCTTTCGCTTGGGATGGACTTCTTTGTCAAAAGATCCGCCAGAGCCAACCAGCTCCTCCGAAGGCTTGAGGCCGAGGCTTTCGCCGCTCAGCTGCGAGAGGCTTCTCCCTCGTACACCTTCAGCGTCAAGCAGGACGGCAGCAAGAAGAAGAAGAAGAAGTGGAACCAACATCACCACGCCGCCTTCAACAGCGTTTCGACATCGGCTTGCGCTTCCGGCTCTGTGACTCCAAAGGAGCTCTCTTCCCCTCCTCCCTCGAGGATCACATCGACCATCGAAGCCAGAAGGAACTTGATCCTTCCCGCGTCGAATCAAGGTCTGAACTCGCATACGAACGCCTCTCCCCTCGCCAGATTGGCGTCGACCAGTGGGACTGCCGCTGGAACGTCCTCATCGTCATTCGCACCGTCCTTCTGCTCACCCCTCGCAAGCGGACAGCCGCTTGAGGAGGGAAAGAAGCAAGAGAGCGAGTATTGCTTTGGGGAAAAGTTCCCACCAGCGCCAACGCCTGGCTGTCCTCAATCATTGGCTCCCTCTAGGAGAGGAGGGGGCAGCGTGGCCCTCTCATCCCTCGGTTCCTCTTCCCGATCCCGTGCTGGGAACCGGTCCGGCTCCTCCACGCCCAGAGCCAAGTTCGTCGCCAGGCTCTGCAGGGCGGAAATGATGCCCTCAACGAAGGCAGCCTCTTGCTCATCCTCGACGTCATCGCCTTGGGCTGGAGGCGACAAGTTCGGAAGGGGTTCCTACAGGATTGCAAAGGCGGAGGAAATCCTGAAAAGGAAGCAAGTCCTTCTCCCCTGCGATTTCGAAGACGACCTCGAGCAAGACGACGAAGCTGGGGATTCGGATGCCGATGAGGAGAGTGACGAGGAAACGCTGGAATCGCCCCCTCTAAGGACGGCTCTCCTGAAAACCCAGGTCTCAACTCCGGCAGTTTGGACCTGGTCGAGAGGATACAAGTGAGCGAGAGGATCGTCCCAACTATGCCAGGCTTGCCACGACCCACCCTCCCTCCACCTCAACCATTGCCCTCATCTCCTTGAGGCTCCCTCTACCAAAAGCATTCCTTCTTCGCGCATCTAAAAACATGATTCCCTGCATCCCCCCCGCCCCCCCTCCCCGGCAACTTGATCCCCTCGCCCTCCTCGAAGCCCTTCAGGAAGGCATAGCATCCCAAAAGTAAATACATGCATAGATTAATCTCTGTTAGTTCTCCGCCAGATACCTCGCCCGGAAGAGCGGACGCTTTAAATTAGACAAAATGACTGTCACCACACTCTGATTTTTTATTTTTTTTAATCTGATTTTTTTATGATGATTGAGAGTGGAATATCCTGACGACTCGAGACAGGGACCTCCGTCACTCGGTGACTCCGAATAGGATGAGGTTAGGCCAGGAGTTTTCAACACTCAAATCACCACACGCACAGCTTCCAGGAGTGTGGTTCGAGCGTAGAGCCTCATTCACATTCACATTCACTTTCACTTTCACAATCACGAATTGTTCTACCTTGGTCTCGTTCTGGGGCAGCGACTCGTGCTCGATACTCCTCTTTGACTGTGAGCTTCGACTGTTTCTGACGTTGAAGATGACCTTCAGGGTGAGGCTGTGAACGGGCTCAGCAAGCGGAGGGTGATCGGCTATAGAGGTGGAACTCGCCAAATGCACGAACATATTGACTATGGTGCATGCATGTGTAATCGAACGAGATCATGATTAAGAAAAGGAGGGAGGCAGAAACGAATGTTGGAGTAACCAAGCTTGGAACCTACCCACGGCATGACGCAACGCGGTGCGGCAATGGTCGTGGAAAGTGATCGGGGAGGGGGTTTCGCGAGAGCTCTTGAGAATTCAACGCTTCTCTCGACTCTCGACCCCCCGCCACCTGGTCAGGATGAGTAGAGGGGGATGGTCGCGATCAGTTTCTGGTTTGGTAGAAGCGAGAGAAGGAGGGGAGGAGGTTTGGGGTCGTGTTACATGGAGTCCGAGAGGATCCACCGTTGACCATGCCTCGCCCATCACGATCCCTCCACGAGTCCCTTTCTACAATCACAATCATAATCCTTAAGGGACCAAAGCACCTGGTGGTGTATTTTTTTTTTAAAGAAACAGTAGTGTAGCAGGTGAATGAGGCAAGTCAAAAGTGAGACCAACAGATGGTGCGTACGGTAAGTGGGTGGGCCAACACAGTCATGAGTGGACGCGCGACTCGGCGCTAATTACCCTCTCCTTTCCTTTCCTTTCTTTTCTTTTTTTTTTTGGTTAGGTGAAGAGAAAACACAGAACTAAAGGAAGGGGCGAGCGCAAAAAGACCTGGAGTATGATCATTTTTTTGTATTCAATGCGTTTACAGGTCTTGGTGCACGCGCCAATACTGTCCCCGTCTCAAAGTCCTCAACTCACAACCGCAACTTGGATGGATTATTTGGCTTGGGCATGGCCAAGCAGACCGCTAGTTCCGTCACTGCCTCGCCTCCTTTGGGTTGACTTGCAAGAAGCCCCCCTTTCGTCCGCACACTAACCAACCAACCAATCATCCCGGTCTTGACCATCCATCGCTTCGAACCCTACCCCTTAGCTCAGTCAAGCTACTAGATAAAATCCCCACTTCCCCCCCCTCTTCCCTGAGAACAACAGATTCCCCCATATACCAGACTTCTTGAACCATGGCCGACCAACTAGTAAGTATCACGACAGGTTTTGGGGTCTTGTCGCTTTCTCGATTTCGTGGATCCCGCAAAGAGAGGAACAGGAGAGCGCTGGTTGCTGGGACAGATGTCCCCTATTCCTTTACGAAGTTTCCATGATTTGAGGAATTGGTGCTCCTCGAAAGGCGTATCCTCCAGCAAACTACGACGTGCGGTTGCCAGCTCTGGTGCTGCCGGAGTGCAAGCATCTCTTTCATGGTCAGAGCTCCTCTTGGGCATGTTTCCTCGCGCGCTGTTAGGTTTGCTGGGATTGGCTTCAGAGGGCCCATGGGGCAGCTCTATCACTGTGACTGTCCTTTCCCCGTGGTCGGGGTACCTGTTGTGGAGGTCTGAAAAGGTGTGGTAACGGTGATCCTCGCTGGCGACCAATTGTGGCTGGTGAACGGTTGCCAGCAATCGCTCCATTTTGGGGTAGTATGCCGAACGAATCAGGTCGCATGCGGCACTTCACCATCGACTCTAGGCTATGGTGGGCTTCATGTTCAGTCGCTCTCTAGCCCGAATGTCAAACCGCAACTCTCGTTACTCATCCCAAATCTTAACCCTTCTCCCTTCTTCCATCTCAGAGTGAAGGTACGTCTCTGCGAGCGATGGGCCCCTGGATCCGCTTGTCTGCCAAGAGGGCTTTGAACACGGCATAGTGAGCTCGCATTTATACCTGACTGTTTTACTTGCTTGGATTTGATCTTTTGTTCTCTTTGCTATGGACTAAACTCATGACTCTAGAGCAAATTTCTGGTGAGTGATCGACCTATTAGTCCGAGTTGCATAGAACCTAAAGGACTGGATGCTCATGGCTCCTACCCTTGGCCTCCTTCCTTTCCTTTTGCCTCAATCAGAGTTCAAGGAGGCTTTCTCCCTCTTCGACAAGGGTAAGTATAGGATGCTCTAGCGACTGCGCTGCCGGGGAAGGCTGGGTCAAACTCACTTAGAATATTGCATCGCTGTTGATTTCGCGCTTGTGCTGCATGATTATCGACGTCTTGTAGACGGCGATGGCACCATCACCACCAAGGAGCTTGGAACAGTCATGCGCTCCCTGGGCCAGAACCCAACTGAGGCAGAGCTTCAGGACATGGTCAACGAGGTTGACGCGGATGGAAACGGTACCATCGACTTCCCAGAGTTCCTCACCATGATGGCAAGAAAGATGAAGGATACGGACAGCGAGGAGGAAATCAAAGAGGCTTTTAAGGTGTTTGACAAGGACGGAAACGGTTTCATCAGTGCTGCTGAGCTGCGTCATGTGTGAGTTTTGAGCACAAAGTCTGGCCACTGGAAAACTTGGCCTCTGGGTCTCTGCTCCGTATCTCTGACTCCCTTTGCTCAACCTTTACTCTACCCCTTGCTCTGGAAGTATGACTAACTTGGGAGAGAAGCTGTCGGATAACGAGGTAGAAGAGATGATTCGTGAGGCTGATGTTGATGGTGATGGACAGATCAACTACGATGAGTTCGTCAAGGTCAGTCCTTTCCCCTCTTCTCTTCCGCTGGAGCAACTTGATTGTTCATAGCAGCTTCTTTACTGGATGAGAGATCGCTCTTATCAGGCGCATGACTCACACTGCTGCTCTCGCTACGCAAAAATTGGAACAGATGATGCTCAGCAAGTGAAAAGGATGAGCAAAACTGAGGGGCGAGGTCATGAAGAAGATTGATTCATCAAAATAGTAGGGAAGGGAGAGATGGCACAGGTGGAATAGGATTGCGAGCGGATCGATATGATTCGGACACGATAGACGCTGAACAGGGATAGCTTGAGTTGAGCCTACGATTCGATCAACTCGGGTTTGAATCCCACCATCCTCTTTCTCTCTTTCTCTCTCTCTCTCTCTCTCTCTCTCTCTCTTTCTTTCTCCCCCTCCCTTTCTCCATCTTTCTATCCCCTTTGATGTGTTTCATCATCACATCTCTCAATTCCTGACCCTTGCTTCGTTGGCCAAACCCGATAGTCTCCCGATGCCTCTCTGTGTTTTTGTCTTTTCTAAAACATGCAACTCGAAGAAACTAACGGGACGACTTGGTCCAGCCCATGTCCACTGACCTATACCTCCGGATGTCTGTATGTGTGCGCGTATGTGCAATGTATGCCAAAGAAGGGGAGAGGGAGAGGAAGAGAATAAGGTAGCGTGCCCTTGGCACCGAAAAAAGGAAGGAAGGGAGGGGTCTTTCCTTGATTTTTTCTCTTTCAGAAATGCAAAAACAAGTAACGACGACTATCTTGATTAGTTATGCATGAGGGATGGGATGGGACTCTCGTTGGTGTTACTGATTGCGACGGGAGGAAGAGAGAGCAAAGAACGAGGGCGCTCTCTGCTCCAGAGCTTGAGCCCCTTCCCCTCCAACTTTCAGGGGCGGAGATTTGCCAAAGGCCCTGTCACCGACCAATGCGTGATCTTGTGCTCACCGTTCGAGATCGAGGGTGGGAGGGGGAGAGGGCGGGAGTCAAGCTCATGGTTGGATAAAAACCCGCTCTCAGATTCCGCGCCTGGTGGAGGGGAAAGAAACGATGAGGCGCTAGGATTTTATTTTTTTTAAAAGAAAAAAGGAAAAAGAGAGAATGGGAGGAGGTACTTCTCAAGCTGGCCTGGAAGAAAGGCTCTTTCACCGCTATGTTTTGTTACTTGGTCGATCAAACGATTCCGATCTCTCCTGTCATGGTTGTTGGGTTCGTGTGTCATGTCATGATGGATGATAGGGGCGAATGGTAAAGCGAGAGGGTAAGGCAGGGAGCGACTATAAATATCAAAATTACCAGGGAGACAGGAAACTAATCACCAATCTCAATGCTATCGTTCCTCTTGGAAAGCCTTCTACATACTCAGCTACTCGTAAGCCTTGACCCTTCTTCTACCGCCCCTTTCCCTCATTAGTACTAGATCTGCCATGCTTGAACGCAAGATCTGCGCTGTTCAGCCATCCATCAACCCAAGCCATGGTACACCCTTGCTGATTACTTGTGACAGGGACTTGTGAGCGAGCCGCTCGAATTCGATGCAGGGAGGTGGCTGACTTTGTATTCATCATCGGGCGTCCCAAAAAAAGAGAGTCACGGAGAGACGACGCAGCTCGGGGTCCATGCAATCACAGTGCATTTCGATTTTTATATTTGCGGTAATCGCATGACTATGGTCGCCGCCGCGCTTCGGAAATCATCCTCTCTGGTCATCCCATGGACCATCACCACCATCACCATCACCATCGCCATCACCATCCTCATCATCATCTCCTCCGCCTACAACACAACCTTCCCTTCCGCTCCCCCTCCGCTGCCAATAATCTTCAGCCTCTTTCGTGCAGGGACAAAACGATCATCTTACCATCCGTTCAAGCTGCAACACCGGCAAATCAAAAGCAGAGGCAACGTGCGACCCCAATGGTAGGGTGACTGCAACGCTAGCCCATCTTCTCCCCCGTCATCCATTCATCCACCATCTGCCAGTCAAGCGATCTGACGATTTGAATCCTCCCTCATTCCTCGTTCCTCTCACAAAGGAGAAGCTTCCACCCTACTTCATCCACGTACACACCCACGCTCATACACTCGCAAAACGCCTTCCACTACCCACATCGCCGCCTAAGAGCTCAGGGCCCTTCATGTCGGCCGATTCACATGGCTCAACCTCGCTAGCTTACGCCTCAGCTCACGACTACAGTCCGACTCACCTCCACCAGCACGATCCTATTTCGCAAAGGAGCTCATCAGTCGTCAGCGCTGGTAGGGCATCCTCATCCATAGCTGACCAGCACCCAACGTCTTCATCGCAAAGGAACGCCTCTGTCTCCAAACCCTATCCCGCAAACTACTTTGCATCCCAACCTCATGAAGGGTATCCCTACCCTAACGAGTCCGCTTCCCCCTCGTACTACCATCCTTCGCAACACGGTCCTCCATCCAATCCACAGCCTCAACCCGGCATCTCCAGATCTGGAGGAAGCGTAGGCTCGTCGGGGAATCAAAATTACTATCAGCATGGCTACCATTCTTCTTCCCAGCCTCCTCAGGCTTACCGGCAACCTCCGAGAGGCTACACAACGGGTCCTCCCCCCGCTAGGCCGAGCCAAGGTGAGAAAATAGATCCTTGCAACAGGGAGAGGAGTCTTCCCAAACCCCTTCCCTTGTGCTTACCCGGATTTAGAATGATTAGCATAAAAGGAAAGAACAAGAAGGGAGAAGATGACATTTCAACTATGCTCTGACCTGAGGCTCACGTCATTCGATTTGCTCCATCTTATCGTCCTTCCATTCCCTCTGTGACCCCTGACGGCCTTCAGGCTCCATTTACCAGCAATCCAACATCTCAATGCCTGCATTGGATGGGAATACAGGAGCTGGAAGCTCTCAAGTTCCTCCTTTGGCAGATGACATAGCGGACAAGTTCGACAACATGAATCTTCTCTCAACCCCTTCCTTTGGTCCTCAACGGTCCCGCACCCCGAATCCAGCGGGGACAGCAGGTGCCGTCGCGGGGTCAGTCAGAGCGAACGCGCTGCAAGCGAACCGCGAGATCCACAAGACAGCCGCCGAAGTCCAGCCGGAGAACTCCCTCGCAGCCATAGCTGATGAGGTCGACCATGCGGCAGCCAACTTTGAGGCCAATGACGCTGCAAGCTTGGCAGGCAGCGAGAGTGACCAGAGGCGGCTTAGGCAGAACACTGCTCCTGGAGCACCTGGGTACGGAAGCCATGTGGGCGGCGACATGGACGGTCACTACGCTCCCTACAACGGTGGTGATCAGCAGGGTTACGCCGGCATGTATCCACCCGCGTCGCAGGATCCACAAGCAAGGATGAATTGGGACGCCGGTGCAATGTATGGCGGTCCAGGCGTCGGTGGGGGAGGGTATCCTGCTTCAATTGCATCAGGCTACCCGCCTCACCACGGGAATGGCTATGCATTCGCGCCGACGCCCTCGTACGAGCAGAATCCCTACTTTGCAGCAGCGCAGGGTTACCTGGGCTTTCCGGAAGGCTCCTATCCAGGCTATCCGCCGGGTGTCATCCCACCTCCCGGGGGCCCCGGTTTGCCGCCCGGGGTGATGCCTATGGGTGGTGTAGCGCCACCGATAGCCCGGCCAAATGGCATGCTGGCCAGGCAAGGTACGCAGATGTCTATGGTAAGCGCAGGGAGCGGTAACGCGCACAGCAGGAAGAAGAGCAAAGATGCGATTCCACAACAGACCTTGCCATTCAACAAGGCCTTTGTTGAGGAGTACAGACAAAGGATGAAGGGGGACCCTGATCCGGAAGCTCAGTTTGCGTTCGCCAAGTATCTGATCGAGGCCGCCAAAAAGGTTCAAGACCCCAAGGATGGCCCAAAGCAAGCCCGGAAGTACAGAGATCAGCTTTTGTCGGAGAGCCTGAAGCTGGTCAAGAGGCTGGCAACGACAGGCATGGGGCTGGGCAAGCCGCCTTACGCTGAGGCGCAATTCTTCCTCGCAAACTGCTTCGGTAACGGATCTCTGGGTCTCCAGGTCGATCACGAGAAGGCTTACAACCTTTACGTGCAAGCCTCAAAGCAGAATCACCCTGCTGCCACGTACAGGACAGCCGTGTGTAACGAAGTAGGGGCGGGCACGAGGAGAGATCATCACCGAGCGGTTTTGTTTTACAGGAAAGCATCGGCTCTAGGAGACACGGCGGGTATGTACAAGCTCGGCATGATCTTGCTGAATGGCTTGCTGGGGCAACCGCGGAACATTAGGGAGGCCATCGTCTGGCTCAAGAGGGCTGCAGGTCAAGCCGACGAGGATAACCCACACGCCCTTCACGAGCTTGGGCTGCTGCACGAGAAGCCGAACTCGAACATCGTCGTCCACGACGAGGCCTACGCTCGCGAGCTCTTCACCCAAGCTGCCCAGCTCGGCTATTCGCCCTCGCAATTCAAGCTTGGGAGCGCTTACGAGTACGGCAGTCTGACCTGCCCCGTCGACCCGAGGAGATCGATCGCCTGGTACACCAAAGCGGCTGGCAAAGGCGACGGTGAATCCGAACTCGCACTCAGCGGCTGGTACCTGACGGGCTCCGAGGGGGTCCTCAAGCAATCCGATGCTGAAGCTTACCTATGGGCTAGGAGGGCCGCCACCAAGGGGATCCCAAAAGCCGAATACGCTGTCGGCTACTACAGCGAAGTGGGCATCGGTGTCAAGGCCGACCTCGAAGAGGCAAAGCGATGGTACATGCGAGCAGCCGGTGAGTTGAACAAGAAAGAGTGGGTCTGGTTCGTTTCAGGGACAAGGTGAACTGACCTATAACCCCCCCCCCGCGGCCGCGTTTGGACTTTCTAGCCCAAGGTAACAAGAGGGCCATGCAGAGGCTCACTGAATTGAAGAAGATGAAAGGCCAAGCCTCTGGAAAGAAGGGAGCCAGGCCCACGAGGAAAGATGCAGAATCCGAGTGCGTCATCGCCTGATCAAGAGGGAGAGGGCCGATAACCAGGCCTGTATCAGAACAAGTGTGGCAGGGCTTGTCTCCTCGTTTTCCGAACTTCCACCTTTTCCTTTCTTTGGGGGGATGCTCCCTCACTCTTCCATGGGAGGATCCTTTCAACCCCTCTTCCCTTCATCCGTTCCCTCCGAGGTAATCCCCCCCCCCCCCCCTCCTCACTTCTGCAAA
This sequence comes from Violaceomyces palustris, assembly GCA_003144235.1. Lineage (NCBI taxonomy): Eukaryota > Fungi > Basidiomycota > Ustilaginomycetes > Violaceomycetales > Violaceomycetaceae > Violaceomyces > Violaceomyces palustris. The sequence goes on along the minus strand of KZ819705.1, from coordinate 67,140 downwards.
CCCTCTTCCCCACCTTCCTCTTCCATTTCACTAGAAACATTCCTTCACTTCCAACGACTCCTTCCCTTCCCCCACGGTCTGACAGGATCCCACTCATCATCATCATCGTCGTTGTCGTCGTCGGTTTCATCCCCTCAACCAACATTGCATTCTTGAAATTCAATCTCACGCACCATGATGGGAGGGGGATGCCGCTTTCTTTCCCACAACTTCGGGTCCAGGCTCGCATTCTTCTGCAAGAGGGTAAAAGAGCATTTTTCAAAAATGCAGTGGCGCATCATGCTTACAGATGGCTAATCGATGAGCGGTATGGCAACAACAAGGGGTCATTGCAGGGAGGTTTTTTCGGGGTTTTTTTGGCGTATTTGTTTGGGGGAAGGAGACTGCGGGGCGTCCACTAGCTGCCTGGAGACCTTCGCCAAGATAGGCGATATCACCCAAGGTAAGCGTCATAGTGCTGGACATGCTTTTGGAATTTGAGGAAAGATTGATGGGGAGAGAGATGGAATCGCAAGGGTTGGATGTCGAATCGTCATCGTCGAGAACGCAAGTGGAGAAATTTCTCTCGATTGCAAAACGCCAAGGGGGACAGTGGACGAGGATAAATCTTGCTCGGCTTTGTATTTGGCGCTGCCTCAACAAGACGAACCCAGTTTATTGCAGAACGATGACTGTCGGGATCATATCTGCCCTCTTTCACCGTGGATGGACTAAGAAGCTGTTCAAAGTCTCAACCCGTAGTGGATCTTACTCATATTCCAAGCACCAACCCTTTTCGACTTGCGAAAAGGGTATGGCCCCTCATAATGCAGCTCGGACTGATTGCTAAGCGCTTATCGCCCTCTTGATGCCGTCAGCAATCTCTGGCGACACCCGGGCAAAGACACCCAGCTGCCTATCCACGATTTCCTTTGACTTGCATCCGGAAATGTGGCCTGAGACGTTACTGATGAATCTCTTCTTAGCACCAGCATCGAAGACCTTTTCCCAAAGGGCGCGGGGCTGCTCAAAGTCGAGCTCGTCGACCTGCGAGAGGAAGTTTTGAATCTCGGCAGATGTCGAATTTTCATGGGCGGCTGACACCGTCGGTCGCTTGCTGTATGAGAGCGGCTGGATGGTGGACTGGTAGTTTGGACGGGCTCCCTGGTTTCCATTTACGCACATTGCTCCATCTCTCTGGAAGGAGGCGACGGGAACGAGGGGCGCATTCACAGGAATCTGTTGGTAGTTGACCCCTAGGCGGTGGCGGTGGGTGTCTGGGTACGAGAAGAGACGAGACTGAAGTACAGGGTCGGCAGAGGGCTCGATACCTGGGACAAGATGGGAAGGGGAGAACGCGACCTGCTCAATCTCGGCAAAGTAGTTCTCAGGGTTCTTGTTGAGCGTCATCTTCCCGATGGGGCGCAGGGGGAACTCGGAGTGGGGCCAGACCTTGGTTAGGTCGAAGACCGAGTAGCGGAACTTTTCGGCCTGCTCTTGAGTCATGGTCTGAACAGAGACGGTCCAGGACGGGGGCTTTCCCTTCTCGATCTGCTCAAAGAGCTTTTGATTGTGGATGTCCGGGTTCTCGCCGGCAAGCCTGACACCTTCCTCCTGCGTGTAGAAATCGGTTCCCTGGTCGGACCGGACGTGAATCTGAGCATAAACCCACTCGCCCTTGTGATTGACGAGCTTGAAGGTGTGACCAGAGTACCCGTGCTGCAGGTCATGGGCTTTCGGAATCCCCCGGTCGCCGAAGAGGATCATGACTTGGTGAATGGACTCTGGGTTCTGTGAAAGGTAATCCCAGAACATATCCGCATCCTTAAGGTGGGTCTGTGGGTCACGCTTCTGCGTGTGGATAAAGGCAGGGAACTTGGCAGGGTCGCGAAGGAAAAAGACTGGAGTATTGTTAAAGACCCAGTCTAGATTTCCCTCTTCGGTTCGCAACTTGATTGAGAAGCCGCGTGGGTCACGGGCGGTATCGGCAGAGCCCGACTCGCCACCGACCGTGGAGAAACGGGTGGTAAGAGGGGTCTTCTTTCCCGGGGTGAAGAGCTTAGCACAGCAAATATCGCTGATATCATGAGTGGCTTCAAAGATGCCATGTGCACCTCCTCCCTTAGCGTGGACCACCCGCTCTGGGATACCTGTTGCGCGAGAAAGAAGTCAAATGTAGGAGAGAGAAGAGAACAAGTAGACAGGTTTGCAGGAGGGTGAGCGTTCCGACAAGAAGCAAGGCTCGGAGTGAGAAGGGGCGTGGTTGGGGGGATCTGCGCCACTTACGCTCCCTGTCAAAGTGGCTCAAGAGATCGATGAGGTGAAAGTCCTGAAGGAGGAGGCTGCCTCCCACACGGTTGCTGCCCATGGTGACCCTCTGAGCCTCGTAAGGCTCCGCGTAAGGGGCACCGTTGGAAGTGGTGTAGACGACCCGCTCGGGGCCGCTGTTGAACACTTGATCCGAAGGCATGCTAGCTGGATCGATGGTGGATGACGGCCTGAGATTAGGCGAAACCGATATGTGCAGGGTGGACGACGTGGGGGAGTGACCGAGGGGTTTCGATGCTTGTATGCTTTGCCAAGTTGCTAGCTTGCCGCTTTCCTTTCTCTCGACGGTGGCAAAAGGGTGTGAGAAGGGGTGAGATTGGGAAAAGGCAAGGGGAAGGGGTGAAGGAGATGATTCGGAAGGTGATCAGGGTGGCGAGTCAGAGAGAAAGAGCCCTTGGTCAAGCAGGTCGAGATGGTCAAGGGGCCCTTCCATACCTCCAGTAGACACTGGTACATGTGTCCTCAAAATGTAAGCCGTAGCTCACCTACGGATTCGATCCCTCTTCACTCACAATCACAAATCTGAATCATACCACAGGAAGGTTTGAGTGGGGCCCTGCTGAGCAGGTGCAAAGACCTGTTCATGTCCCCGGATGGGCGGCCGAAACCAGGCTTCTTGAGCAGCCCCCTCCCCACCTCCTTCCATCAACAACCACGGGTCAGTTTGGTTGGTTCCAAGCCATAATGCGTGAGCCGCTTCCTATTCTGACTCACATTCAATGACTCTCATACGAATTAACAATCGCACCCGTGGCTTTGGTCACTGGCTTTCCAGCCATGTGACTGTCCAGTCGAGGAGAGGGAAGAAAAGTGCGCACGCACAGTAGGAGAGGGTCGATTCAAGGACCCTTTGGCGCCACCGCCGCCCACGGAACAAGGTGGCTCAGTCGAGAGTTGGTAGTAACCATAGCGCGAGGGGAGTCGGATCGTGGTCGATTAGCTTGGCCCACCTCTGATCCGTAGACGAGAGGTGATTGGGGGTTGGACGGTGTAGTACTGGTCAGACACGGACTGCACGCTGCGATGTCAACTCGCCTGCAGTGAGTGCTGCACAGATGGAAGGCGTGAGGTAAAGTGCAATCACTGACCATCCCAATCGATAATCTGGATTCCGTTTACAGGACGCCAGCCGGGGGGGGGGGGGGGGCGGGGGCCTCCTCCCTTCTCCCCCTTCCCTCTCCTCTCATTCGTCCGTGGCTGGATACAGTCACAGTGATTTCAAATCGACCCACCCCCTCGAGTCCACTCCCTCGGCAAAAGCCGAAACCAGAAAAAAAAACCTACTTGAAGTTGGCAGGTGATATCATCGACGCGGTCGATCCAAACCTCCTCGTTTCCCCAATCACACGGATGGAGATTTTCTCGCTCGTCGGTCTCGAGTAGCGCCGGAGAGTCTCCACAGACCCCGTGGGACTCACGTCTGTGTGTGTGTGTGTGTGTGAGAGAGAGAGAGAGAGAGAGAGAGAGAGGAGGGGGGCGAGGGAAAGAGAGAGCTAGAGAAAAAAAAAAAGTTGAAACCCACTTCAAGGTCCATTCGTCACTCTTCCACACATGCTCGGAGGCATAGTCTGTACCTTTTCTGGTTCCCTGTACAGCACTTGCCCACTTTTCTTTTCTTCTTCTTCCTCACCTTCCTCTTCTTCTTCTTCCTCCTCCTCCTCCCCCGCCCATGAAATATGTATGCATTGAGCCAAACTTGAGCGAGGCCCTCTCGCCTTGACGAGGGTCCCGATGGAAGACAAGCTGGATTGGTTTTTACGGGCCCTAGCCCGATTCGACTTGGATTGGCTCGAGTCCCACTTGTCTTTGCTCACGGCAATTCAAAAAGGGTGGTTCGTTTGCGGTTCCTGTCCGGAAGGGACGGGAGATGGCCGATAGCATCTTGTTTGTGCACCAACGGATAAGCAAAGACGGCAAGTACTTACAATCACAAGTGTGATACGACAGTCATGAGCGTGTGCAGAACAACAGTAAGAACAGGACACATTTGTATTGCATACACTTGCGTGCTCCCTCGCTCGTAGGTTCTATGCTCTGAGTGTAAAGTCATACTTCACGGCTACACTCTGAGTGTGGGCCAGGATCTCTTAACCCACTTTACTTCCCACATTCAGCCAGTCTGATTCCGATCGTTCCAAACCTATGGACCTGTCGAGTGCCATAGAGGCCGATCTTTGACCGAAAGCTTGGTTCATGAATTGAATCGTCAAAGGATTCAGATTCGCTACCTCGTTTGTCCCTCGGACTCGTTCCGTCATAGCCGTCGCCCACTCCCCGAAAGGTCAGGGAGTCAGGGTGTTCGGATGGAATTGATGACGGGAGGGAAAGGAGGGTGACAAGAGAGAAGGCAAGGCAAAGCCTGAGCCATTCTTGCTTCTCGAAACGTGAGGAGATTGGAGGCGACTGGAACGGCAAAGTACCACGAGCATGGAGACCATTTGGAAAGACCCAATCTTTCCATTCCCCTCCTCTCTTTCCTCCCTCTCTCTCTTCCCCTCCTCTTCCGCTTGATTTCTCTCCCTTTCTCGCACGCATTCCTGTGCTAAGCCTCGTTCTTCTCGTTTATGGCGAGATTGGAAGTGAAGAAGACAGTAAAAAGCTAATCCGACCTAAATCACTTGCGCAAAGATCAACTTCGAGTCGCCAAGTATGGCGCCTCACCTCTCGGAGGGATGATTAGGAGCGACTCTGTAGAAAGCAAAGCATTCAATCTACGCATGTCATACTCCACGCCATCCGCAGTTTCCTGCCACACGGTTTGATTTCAGGTGAGTTCTTCGGTGTTTCTACTATTGCGCGCCCCAGGTGCGGGGGGGGGGGGGGGGGTCCGAAACTATGAACGTTGGGGCTCGAGAAACGAGTGTGGAGAGGAGCCGATCGTGGCGAAAGGAGCGACGGCCATTTCGCACCAGGAGGAAAGACGGGATTCGCGGAGGGGATGGTCTCTCTCGCTGGTAGGTAATTAGAATCAAGGAAAAGGAGGGAAGGTACCCAGGTAGGGAGGAGGTATGAGAAGAAGGGAGAATGATGGGGAAAGAGAGGAAAAGGTCCCCATCCATCCGGTGTTCCAAGTGGAGAAGTTACCTGGTGACCCGGAGAGGTTTTTAAGAAAGAAAGTGAAAGACGCAGCATACTCTGATTGATGCGTCCGGATATAAAACAACAGAGCGAGAGGAATGGCGAAGAGGATAAAACACCAATCCCTTTGGCCCTTCGCTTGGATAAATAGGGGCCTGGCAGTTTCGGAGGTGTTGTCGAGGCGAAGAATGGGATACTTGCGTGCGAATAAGGATGCGAAAGAAAAAGGGTAGAGAAAGGAGAGAAATGGAGATAGAAAAGCTTGACCCCTCAAGCCGGCTGGCCGAGCATCGGGATGAGTAGAAAGAAAGAAAGAAAAGTTGAGGCCAGGGAAGTTGCCTTCCAGCGAAGAAACCAGGGATGGGACGAAGCTTGATCTGGGAGATTCGGTTATTCCAGCTACAGAGATGGGGCGATTGCATGATGTGTCGGACAAGGCTCAGCGTTCGTTTCTGGGCAACCTTTGGAAGAAGAAAAAAAACAAATATCGAGAGGGAAAGAAATGGATCAAGGTCGATTGCATGGACGGAGGAACTCACGTAAATCAGGATAGGCTCGCCAACCCCCTTTATCTCCGCAATCGTACACTTGAGATCAAAAGCCTTGGCCAACAGAACCTTGAAGATCGCCTGAACGTTGATGGCGTGGGAGGTCGAGCAAAAGATGACTGGAGCCTTCATCGCTCTAGCAAACCTTCTAGCCTGCTTTGAGATCTCTTCCTGCTCATCCTTCGGCAGGGTGGCAAAGTGGTCGTACTTGGTCCCCACCAAGAAAGGGATCGCCGTCTTGTTGAAGCCCCTCGCCTGCCTGTACCATTCCTTGATCGAGTTCAGCGTAGACTTCCGCGAGAGGTCAAACATGAACAAGATTGCGACGGCGTCATTGCACACCAACGGAAGCATGTTCACGAATTCCCTCTGGCCTCCCAAGTCCCATATGCTAAATGTGATCTCGGTGTTCCTGATGCTGATCGTCTTTTCCATAAAGTTGACGCCTGTTTCGTGAAAGGAGGTTGACAGAGTAAGAGCGATCAGAATGCCTCAGTTTGTCCCTTGATTGCAGAGGTTTGATCCCGGTGAAGTCCCAAGGCTGGAAACAAAAATCTCACCTAGCGTTTGGATGTAATCCTCGTTGAAGCTCCCCTCCACGTATCGCACCATCAAGCTCGTCTTTCCAATCTGCGAGTCGCCAACCATGCCAACCTTTATGATGACGCTGTACAAGTAGATCATAAGGTAGTAGGTTCCGATTGAAGGTTCGGCTCCAGCTTTGTCAGCAAGGGAGCATGGACCTGGCAGGGCGTGAGCAGCAACAATGGAACACGAAGCTCACCTGTTTTTCTCCGGTGCTCCCGCCTCTCCCGAACGACCCTGATCTGATGCGGCCCTGCCGGAGGACATGATCCTAAGAAGATATGAGGAGAATGGGGAGGGAAAAGGTCAGTCCCCCTTTCTTGCCGCCAGTCGGCAGTGTAAGAAATTGAGGATTGATTAACTGACCGGAACCTGGTTACTGGCTACAAGGAGAGATTGAGAGATTCGACAAAGGGTTTGTCAAAAGATTGGAGGGAGATGGGAGAGGTAGCTACTCTCTCCCAAGGATTTGTCTCTGATCCTCCAAGCACTTGCTCCAGACGATGTTGGGCGGGAAGGAGGGAAAGGATTTTTGATGGAAGGTTGTGCTCGATTTGTGCCGAGGTGAATGGGTTGGGTCAATCGGCTGTACTACACATTCAAAAAGTTGAGTATGATGTATGAATGCACCGAGTGTACGACCGTTCTATGAATGAAGAAAATGGGACCCTCGTTCCATTCACCCTTGGCGATTGGTGATGAGCGATCAATGGTGACCTTTCCAGGCTACGATGTCAAGGTCGACTCCACCGGACGGAAGACCAGCTAGGAGGCAAAAAAGCGGAGGGGAGGGGGAAGCTTGGGGGAAGGGTGGTGAGTTGTAGCAATGTGCCCGGGAGACAAGGCGAATGGCAAAATGTGATCTAGCAGGTTGGAGACAGGGTGGATGATCGTGATGGCACTGGGTGGATGGCGGGTTGAGAAAAGTTACACTCGTAAATGAGAGCGTGATGATTCCGAAGCTGTTTCCTTTCCCATCACCCTCTGAATCCAAATCGCGAAATCCATCAACCAACACTCAAACAATAATTTCACGCCCGCTCGGTTCTTTGGCTCAACCCAAACCCAGAAGGTACGGTGTTATCCTACAATAATGCAGGTGCAGATGACACATTTCGTCATCCTCCTTTTTCTCTATCACATTGATCATTAAACGCAGCCAAGGCACATGTTGGAGTGCATAGAGACTGTCAACAGATGCAATCATCACAGCTACATCCAGTCCATACGTGGGCTAGTCCAGAGTGCCCTCGTCGCCCAAGGTAAGGTAAAGTGTGAATCATGAGAGAGAGCGAGGGGCTGGGAATCGGGGGTCAGAATCAGCCACAGCAACCTGAGTTGGAGGGCCTTATGCGGAAAGGGACCAAACAGAGTAAAAAAGAAAATCGGGATTATGAATCTTAATAAGGATTTAACGAGAGAGCATCGAGTTGCTAATGCTGGGATTAAAAGGGATTCCCTCCTTTTCAGAATTCATCATTGTTCGAGGCGGTTGGCGCCACTCGAGCTAGTCTTCACACCAGTACTCTCGTCCCTGATTTTTTTCATCTCTTCAGCCCAAACTTGACCTTGAAATTCTCAGCCATTCCTTTCCGTTTCTCACCCCTTTGGAAGAAAGAAGGACCGATGTGGTTGGTTGCGAGGAGGGGAAGGGTGTTGAGAGAGAGATGGAGAGACTGAGCCAAGTCGCGGATCTGTGCGTCACATTTTGACGACGACGACTCCGCGTCTTGGATGGCGGGCGGCTCCCATGTACCGCGCGTATTCTAACCCTATAAAACGTGTCTAACGGACAGCAGGACCTTTCGCCTGGCTCGCATTTCAACTTATGGCTGGGTGTTCTTAGACCACCTTAAGCTTGGCTTGGCTAACTCAAAACTTAGTGCCCCCTTTTGGTCCAGAGTGGTGTACTTCCGAATTCTTGCTTTGGCGCGTCGAGTTGTAACTTTTCAACAAGAATAAGACGTCTTGACAAAATAGGTGAATCTTTGCTTTGCGAACGTTGTTCTTCTAACTCGTGCGAGATCTCTCTCTCTCTCTCTTTCCCCCCTCCTTGCTCCCTCTCCGTCTCTCTATCTTTTTTCGCTCCCTTCTCTCACCTTCTCCACAACCTTTGCTTACACTCGCCTCCTCTCTGCCCTCGCCATTGGATACCCCTCTCCAACTTCGACCGTTACACAGAAATCTTCTTCCGGTCACTGGTAGTGCAAACCTGAACAGATCAATTTTCTAGGTTTCCACCCCACCTCGGCAACTTCTCCCTCACAGGTTCTGCAAGTACCCACCCACATCATTCTCAAACCCTCTCCCCGGTTAGGACACCACAGTTTTGGCAAAGAATGTCGTCCAAATCGGACGACGAGCTAAGCGACCTGGGGTCGGAACTTACCGGAGATGAACGAGGAGATGCGGAAAGGGAGGATGAGGAACAAGACGAGATGAACGACGCCGAGCTCGACGAAGTGGAGGCAGACGTGGACGAGGAAGGATTAGAAGGCGATGATGACGGCGAGATGGAGGAAGATGATGTAGAAGAGAGGCCCAGGGCTCCCAGGGCTCGGAAGAACCTGAGCAGGCGACGAGAAGAGGAGGAGGAAGACGACGAGGAGGAGGAGGAGGAGGAGGAGGAGGAGGAGGAGGAGGAAGAGGAGGAGGAAGAAGAAGACGCTGATGGTGAGATGGACGAAATGGAAGAGGATGCTGAGGGAGAGGACGAGGAGCTTGACAGTGAGGACGAATTCAAGGATGAGTTGCAAGACGAGGACGAGGAGCCTGCAGGAACTGCTACCGCAACGACCAGGAAATCCGCTGCAGTTTCACCCAGCGCGAAAAAGTCGCCCTTCAAAGTCAAGCTGAGGCTCTCCCCGTCCACGAACAGGAAGGCGCCGCTCCCGAAAGCACTGGAGGGTAAGTCCAAGTCAAAGTTAGTGAACTCGAAGCCGAAGGCAAAAGTTCCTCCCTCCTCCAGCACGCCGAAGGCCGTACCGAGAACTATCAAGGATATCAACAAAGTGAAATGGAAGGCGAGCGGCAGAAACGACAAGGAAGAAGATGGTGAGTGTATAATCTACTATATTTTTGAATCGAATGGAAGGAATGGATCGAGCGTGTTCTGAAACGAAAGACCCAACCGCCACACCAATTCGACAATCATTGCTGCCCACAGAACAATCCCTGTCTTCGGCCTCCTCGGGTTCGCTTTCGCCGTCATTGGGTGCTGCCGGAGTTGATGGTGAACCGCTTTCAGGAACAGACGAGGATGAGTTGGACCTCGAACCAAAACAAAGAAAGCAGGATTCGCCGATGGTAGCAAAGACGGCCAGGCAGCTGGCCAGAGAGAACAGGGATCTCGGCATGGACAGCGACCTCATGGAACTCCCACTCATGGACGACTCGAGAAAAAAGAAATTGACCGAGAATGAGATCGCTCTCAGGAGGTCCGAGACAGCGCGAAGGCGTAGGAACCAGAGTGAAAAGAAGCTCGAGGACGATAAGATAGAGACAATCAACCGCCTTCTCAAGAAACAGGTCAACAGATCGAGGAACAAGTTACCTCGCTCGGGCTCGGCAGGTGGTGATTCAGACGCAGAGGAAGGAGCAGGCACGCCCTCTCCAGGGGGAATCAAACCCGGTTACCTGCCCAGAAAGGTCCCTAAGGAGATGCCCGCACCATTCTTCCGATACATAAGTAGCCGAGAAGGGTCGACTCTCAGTATCCCGACGGGGCCGCCTTTCGTTCAGGTACTACCTGCCGTCCTTCCTCCTCCGCCTCCCGCCCTGATCGTGGAGCTCGACGATGGCAAGCCTGCGGACACCAAGCTCCGGTCGATCCACGAGAAGTGGAACAAGAGGAAGGCCGAAGAGAGGGAGGAGTTGGAGGATGAGAGGTTTCTCCAAGAAAAGATGGGAGTCGAGGGTGTATACGAGAAGCGGTTGAGAGGATGCTTTGACATCAAAAGAAGGGACTGGTTGGGCGATCGGCTGAAGCAAAAAGAGGCCGAGGACGAGGCCAGGAAGAAGCGAGAGGAGGAAACCGTCAAGGGCGGCGGTGAAGGAGAAGGAGATGGGGACGAAGACGGTGGAGAGGAAGACGTTGAGGATGAGGATGAGGATGGCGATGGCGATGGCGATGAGGATGGCGATGGCGATGGCGATGGGATAGGAACGGAAAACGTTGAGGATGGTCAAGCTGGGAAAGAGATTGGCGATGGAACCATGGCGAATGCCTAACCTCTGAAGACAATTTTCCAGACCAGACTTGTTCCTCTCCTCACCTTCAAACCATTTCGATCCGCCGCACGCTATGCATGCCTTGTCCTCCTCCGCATTCTTGTTCCCTCTCCGCCTCCTGTACCCGTCAACCAGCACGGACTGCTTGTCCAGTCAAGACTCCCCACCTGCGAAGCGATGACTCCAGCTGTTGTACTTTATCTTGTTTCATTTTAATTCGCCTTTTCTTGTGTTTCTTTGGTGGGGGTATGCGAAAAACCTAAAGTGATCGCATGTGGCATGAACTCATTCGCACTCACACAGTTCAGCTCGAGATAGTCTCTCATACAATCTCAAGGAATTGGAGTCAACTCATGCTTGGTAAGGTAACCACTCAGATTGCAATCCCTGTGCCTTTCCCTTCCTCCCTTCTTTTTCCCCAGTCACACGAAACGCGCTTTGAATTAAGGGCGATAGGAGAGCAATCAGAAGCCATTTAGCGTGGGGTGAAAGTAAGAGAGAGAGAGAGGTGGAGGGGCTGGCATCTGTATCAGTGCTTGCGACGAGGGAGAGAACATTTCAGAGGTATTGAAAGGGTGGCTTGCACGAGCAAGGAAGGGAAAGAGAATGAAAAAGGTTGGGGGCAGGGCTCGACTTCTGGCACACGACTGGGGGAACAGAGAAGGGAGCGGCGGTGGGAAGGAAGGAAGGAAGGGTGGAAAGGGTAAAAAAAAAAAAAAAAAAAAGTGCCTCGAAACCCCCTCGTCGCTTTGGAAGGGCTGCTGCTGCTGTGATCGCCTCCCATCACAACCCATCCGTCGTCCGTTTTGGAGCCTCCGTTCGCGCCGAATGCGAGCCTGGCTGAGGATCGACGGAGCGCTTTTGACTGAGCGCTTTGACAGACTGTAGACAAGATCCCAAAATCTCACAAGCCGTCTCGATCGTAACCCGAAGAAGTTACTGTATGCCAAAAAGGTCGAAGGGCTGCCTGCTGCTAACCTTGACGGATGCTTTCACATTTTTTTGGGATAGAGTCGATCGTGTCTGGTCGTCCGTCCCTCCTCAGCCTTCTCCCATCCATTCCCCCTTCCCCATCATCAAGCCACCGCCTTTCCGCCCATGAGCAACCTCTCCTACCCACCTCTCCTACCCACCTCTTCTCCCGCACTCAAACCAAGCAAGCAACCGCGACTGGTTCCTATCCCTTCCACCCTCGCATTTGCTAATCCATTTCGACTTGATCCATCCATCCACCTATCCATCCCTCGCCACCTTCCTTCCCGCTCACACCAATCTCACGCCTCCGCCTGTGAGCAGACCTTCCAAGGTGAGGAGTTGATCTGGTCTCGTCTTGCTTCCATCCTATGACCCCTCATCTCTCCATGGCATACATGCGGTGTTCGACTCGAGCTGCTAGGTCGATGAAAACCTCACTGGCTCCTTGGCTGACCCCTTTCTGCGGCTCGATCCCTCATTTGTCCCCTCGACTCTACAGAGCTGCCAACGTGGTTCCATCAGCGCTCATCCAACTCCTCTCTTGACCCTCCCTTTCCCACTCCTTCCTCGCCACTTGTGGATTTGACGTGACGCGCGTGACAGTAATAGGTGGTAGTGGTACTAGTAAGTAGGAGCGGGTGGCAAGGGTTCAGTCGTCTACGAAGGAGGAAAAGATTAAGAATCATAAATAAAAAAGGGGGAAAGGGGAAAGAGAAGCGCACGCACCGCCAAAAAGGAAAACCGAAAGGAGGAAGGAGGCTCTGGGGTCAATACAAAAAATTAAGAGGTAAAAAGATTAAGAGGAAAGTGAAAAACAAAAACGAAAAGATCGTCCCCGAACTGGGAGAAAGGGAAGACCTTCTCCTCGGTCTATCGATTCCAACCAACACTCAGGACTCTACAACCACAACCAACCACCAAATCGTCGTCATCCTCTGTCTGCACCGAACCTAAGGAACCTACAGCAATTCCTGCTAGGGCCCAAAGCCCACCAAAGCCCGCCTCCGACAAGGTAGCAGAGCGGGACAAGAATTCAAACGCTTGACTCTGATAACCATCCTAGAATCCGGCGAAACACGACACCTCCTTACAAGAGGTGGACATTGCTGCTCGACCTGGCTCCCTCCAATCGCACAACGCCAATTGATCCTCCGCTGCCCGGTCTGATCTACCTTCCAGGCTGCCTCGTTCTTCCAACCTCTGTCTGCGAGTTGGTCCTGTTTTTCTCGCCTTAACTTTTCAAAGTTCACCCTCCATAAGTTCAGCCACCTTATCCCTCGTTCGAATCGCCCCTTGCGCCACTCACGTATCTGGGTCTTCAAGTCGGCGTGGCACAGCCCCTGGTCCTCATGCCTCCTCCAATCTCGCAGCAACCCATAGAGATCCACGACTCGAGCAGCCCCTCCCCATCTCCCATACACCGATCCATGAGCCATGATGAGGAGCCGGCGGCCATCTCTGCTGCCTCCAAGGTATCTCTCGCAAACCTCTTGGGTCCCAGTGGGCCAGGTGCCTCACGCTTCTCGGGCTCTTCACGGTCTTCACCAGTAAAGCAAGTTCGAAAAGAAGACTCGTACTCGACCCGTTCCAGCCTTCCAAAGGCCGCATCCCGTCGGCCGCCGATCGATCTTGACGAAGAAGAAGAAGATGGAGCTCGGGCGATGGAAGAGGATTCTGACAGCCATGGCCAACAGCGAGATGCTAAACGCGCCGGAAATCGCCCTCGAGCTGCCGCGGCCGCTGAAGGCGATGATGCATCACATGAAGCTGAGGGAGAAGATCGCGCACAGATGGAAGAGGATCATCGCGAGGATGACGGCGACGGCGATGGGGATGGGGAGAGGGAAGGTGATGGCGACGATGACGAGGACGACGAGGACGACGATGACTCTGAGGAAGATGGCGATGACGATGATGGAGAAGAAGGAGAAGGCAATCCGGAAAAGGGAAAGGAAGAGAAAAAGGAAGGGGAAGGGGGAATCAGTGGGAACGAGCTCACAGTCAGCGTACAGAAGAAGAAAACTGCTGCAGGCGAGGAGGGCGCCACGGATGGTGGGGATGGGACAGATGCAGGAGCAGGTGCAGCAGGAGCAGGTGCAGCAGGTGGGACAAAGGTCGCCAAACGACGAGTCAGAAGAAGAACACCATCTCCTGTCGCTTTGCCCAAAGCACCGCCAACACGACCGACCGTACGGCTAAAGCTGGAGAGGGCCCAAGACGAATACCTCCTCTCGATTCCCGACCTTGTCTTCAAGCACTTAAAGGAGAAGAAGCACCCCTGGGCAGAGTGGTATGAGACGGAGGGCCCAGGCGTGGTGGAGAAGGAGCCACCGCCGGCTCCCGGCGATGCCCCTCCTGGACTGGAAGACATTGGACCCCTGGCAAGGCTATTGGCAAAGTACCCAGCGGAGAATGGTCGGGGTGATTCGAAACCGAACGGTGGGAAAAGACGGAGAAGGCGTGGAAGGGATGACGAGTACGATATCGGTCAATATGACACCAAGGATCCTTTTGTGGATGATACCGAGCTCGAGGTCGACGAACCAACTTACTTTTCCAAGCCTAAAGCCGATGGCTTTTACGTCACTCAAGGTCCGGTCGAGCTGGCCAAGCTCAAGCCGAGCAGAAGGCAAGGAGCACCGGTCGCGCCAAAGGATAGGCCGAAGCCTGTCTCGATCAGAGATGCAAAGTCTGGATTTGCGGGTGCAACGAACAAACTCATCGCGAAGAGGGCAGCTGCTGCAGGTTCGGTGAAGTCGATCTCCGCATCTGTACCCTCATCCAGCACCGGATCCAACGGCTCGATGCAGCTCAAGTCGTTGCTGAACGGGGGCAACGCACTCAGCTCCCAAGCCGGTGACGAATCGTCAAGGATGGAGGTTCAGACGCCCACCAAGAAGCCAAGGCCAGAGGGGACCAGGGACAGTCCCATCAAGGTCGATGATGATCCGACCTCAGGTCGCCCGTCATCTTCGACGCCGTCTGGCCAATTGGCCAATGGGAAAAAGAACCGGTACCCAACCGTGCCCGTGGACCCGAGACTGGCCCAGGCGTTCGAAGATCTCAAAGTCCTAGTCTCCAAGGAGAGCTTTGCCGTCAAGACCAAGTTCCCGCCGAGCCTCAAACCGCCGCTCATCCAGACCGCCAAGCTCGCCGTCGAGCTGGGCGAGTATAACGACAACTTTTTCAACTACCTTCCTACCATTTTCCCCTACAACCGCTTCACAATGATGAAGCTCACCAAGAGAGAGTTCTTCGAAGAGCACATGAACTACTTCAGGGAACTCCAAGACGAGCACATGGAGCACTTTGGACAAATGATCGCCGAGAGCTTCCCGGCTCAGAAGGCGGAATACGAGAAGGCGCACAGAGAGTGGGTTGAGAGGGGAGGGGCGGAGAAGTCGAAAGGAGCTACCGATCCTATAGCTTCTGAAGGCATTGATAAGGAGGCAGGCGACGGCGGTGACCCGATGGACGTCGATGGCCAGAGGCCGGAAGGCGAAGAAGGCGAAGGTGAGTTTAGAGGCCTGAATCTGCAAAAGATTCGAGGTCCCACGCTTTTACTCGTCTGGATACGGTAATTGATCCCCTGTACATCGCGTCGATATTTTTTATCCCCAACTTGCGCGCAGCTGCCGAGCCGCAGAAGAAGTGGAAGTGGACCGAGGAGATGAGGGAGGAGGTATTCACCTGCATCACGGTCGAGAACGCCATGAGTGAGATCAGGAATGAAAAATTGTGAGTGCACGAAGGGGGCGGTTCATGATTCGTTCCTCGTTCTGTTCAATCCTTCATCAGCGATCGATCTGACTCCATATCTTCTCCCCCCTCCACTTTGTCTCTTTGCTACCACACTTCGCCACAAATCTGAATCGCGACTCACCATTACCTCTACAAAAACGCTCGGCCCCCCTTCAAGAAAGCTTGAGAATGCCCCTGAAGCCTACTCTGAGATCAACGCGCGGAAGACGCTGTACAAGAGGATGGAAAAGCTCTGGCCAGAGGAAGGCTGGACCACCTCAACCAGCATTTCGAGGGAGTATGCCCAGCTCAAGAAGAAGAAGGACAGGCAAGAGGCGAGAGGATTGGAGGTTGACGAGTCAAGAGCGAGCAGCATCGTCCCTCTGTAGGCTCTAAATTGGGACTGACGCCCTCGTAGCTGAGACCCTGAAAAGAGTTTCGAGGAGGAAAGAGCGTCCGTTCCTGATTGATTTTGTCTCGCGAGTTTCTACTTTCTCCGAGACTCCTTCGGCGACCTTTTTTAACCCCCCTTGGTGCTCCTCGAAATCTTTTCCCGTGGCTACTGACGGTGGTTCAATAATCTCATGACCTTTTCTTTTTTCCTCTCACCAACCAACCAACGATTCAACCCCCGTTGGACCCCTAATTTCCTTTGCAAAGGGTCAAAATCGGACCCTTTCGCTATTGTTCAACGCCGCCCTGTCGCCCAAGGCAGTCTGGAAAGGGTGAACAAGGCGTCTGAAGGATCATAACCTCTACGATTGAATTACTTGGACACTTGACTTTTTTTTCTCTTCTTTTTCTCTCATACTTTCTTTCCTTTTCTTTTCATGATTCCCAAACCTTTTCCAAGTTGTATTCGATACCTGCAACCCCCCTCCCACGATCCGATGAGCCCCATCGCTCTATGCTTGTCCTTCCGTTATGCCTAACCACAGTCACAGTCTTGATCAAGGCCCAACATTTCCCTCCCACCTGCGATCACCGCAACAAATTTTCAGTCTCGCGATCTGTGATTTGTCTTCTGCGCTGTGCGACGGAAGAGGCTCAACTCAGGTTCCGTTCTTCTTTGCCATGCGCAACTCGGAACCACCCACTCCCAGGCTGGATTAGACGTATCCTTGAGTGGCTAATAAGTAGAACCACCTCGCCTCGTTCTTTTCAACGGCGTGGCTTGTCGATCATCTTTCTCAGAAGCGATCCCCCCCCCACCTCGGGGGGGCTTGCTGCCTCTTTTCATCACCTTTCTTGGGAGATCTCAAGCGATTCATTTTCCGGTCCTCCCTCCGTCTCCTTCTTTACATATACTCCCTTTCTCTCCGTCTCCTTCTACACATATATTCCCTTCGTCTCCAACTTGACTTCAAAGAGCATGTCCTTACTTTGGAGAGAAAGAGAGAGTGGGAGAGTGGGAGAGGGGCAGGGAGGCAGGGAGTGAGGGTCAACCAGGGGATGGGTCCCCCCTGGTTTTCGGCTTAGGGGCTGAGCTTCTCGCGCCTTTTGAAATCATTCAGGTTCCGCTCCGACCACGTTTACGGGAGGTGGAGGGTGCAACAATTTTTGCATGTGTTCAAAGCAGCTTCTGTTCGTCCTTGAGTTGGACCGTGCGCCAGTGCTGGAAAAAGGAGTCCGATCATGAGCCTACCAGACCCCCAGCCTCGCTCACCACCCTCGTTCGATGTGGAGCGGTTACCTTTTCTGTTGAAGGCAAAGAGAAAGTGAAAATGAGAGCACTCTGAGGAAGTGGTAAAGAAAGGACAGGGCAAGGCTCCAAGTTTGGACCATCCCTTTACAACTCGATCTCGAGGCCTGGCCCTGTCACAGTGGATACGGTTAGCCTTTTTTGAATACATCCACACAAATACCGTACAGTCAATCAGGGGGAAGGTGGTCTTGTGATCCAGTCTCCTTTTGCGCAAGCAACCGTTTTTCTGAAATGGCTGTCCCAAGTGAGTCAAGGAACTAGCTCGCTCCAGAGTCGCACACCCCGCCCATCCTCCTTCCTTGGAGCCGATCGCGAAGAGGAATTGATTGGGAATCCAAAGAGAACTCGTAGTCGCGCGTGTGCAAGGGGTACCTTTTCCTGCAAAGGGATCAGAACCTGATGGGATCTCCCCTTGGTCGCAACCCGCTTCCTCTTTTCCCCCCTCTTGACTCGATGAGTCAGGCAGATATCCATGAGTGAGGGTGTGGTCATAAGGAGAATGAGGGAGGGTTTGGGGAAGGATCGTTTGCAAGGTGCGCCAAACGTTCCCTCACAGAATCTTGCCCGCTTGGCTAAGACAAAGCAGCTGGTGGCTGGTGCGCTCCAACTGGATCGAATGTCTGTTACAGCAAGTGAGTGAGTCATAGCGCGGTGCTGTTCGTGATCTAAAAACGAATAGAAGTCACTTGGTGAGGAGAGCCTATCTTAGTCCTTCGAGGTGAGCGTCTACAATAAGAGGTGTCCAATAACGATCGTGTGCGGTTGACTTCAAGTGGTTGAGAAAGTAGTCAAGTTATTGTTAAAGGTGTGTGGAATGGGGGAGGTTCACACCAAAGGGAAGAGGAATCCCGCCTGAGTCACATCCGCTTATTTCGACTAGGAATCACCCAACCTTGTTTCCCCCACCTGACCCTGCTTTCTGTTGCAGCTGCTTCGCTTCCCCTCCACTCCTCCAGTGCCCAGGCCTGAGCTCAAGCCAGAGTCAGGCTTCTCGCGCAATTTTCCGGTGAGCGGGAAGAGCTATTCACCTTGCGCCAGGTCCCTTCCCCTCTACATATGATTCTTATAATTATTCTTAAATCCTACCCTTAACCTTAGAAGCAGCCTTACATCTGAGGTAAGTTGAGGGGAAACTTGAATAGCATGCAAGACTCTGACTGTGCGCTTCCAGAGTGTGCGACCTCTTCGGCTATCCGTTTCGAAGTGTCAAGGTAGGTATAATCAGATACAGAAGCGAACGATGGTGCGAGCCGTCCCCGCTCCCTCCCTGCCATCCTCTTTCCAAATTCAAAGTGCTGTGATGTTGGATCTCGATTCCTCCATTAGCCTTCCTCTCTCGCACGCCATGTTTCTTTTTGTTTAACTTATCATCATCCTCTACCCCGCATTCGTTCACCGCATTTTCATGCTACGAACTCGCAGCTGTGTGCTGAGAACGCTGTTGGCTCGCCATGACTCTCCAATCCCAGATTCGCCTTGCTCGGAGAGAGGGTGTCCAAGACCCCCGCACTGGTATGGAGCCCTGACTGCCATCTCATCACCTCGCATCGAGCGAAGGGATCATGAACCCAACTAACATGAAATGTCCGCCCTCGTATGATGACTCTTTCCCAACTCCTTACCACCATTCGGATTCCTCGACAGGGCCGACATGGAGTTGGAGTGGCATCAGCGTCAGAGTAGCCCAACGTAGAACTTGGTCAACTCCGCCTGCTTCCATCTCTCCCCCCCCCACCCCCCCATGCGCACTCACTCACTCTCATCTGATTGCTTTTCTTTGTCTGTCGAGTCGTGAAGGGGTCACGACTCCACTCGCTGTACTCAGACTTCACACGCATACAAGATGTGCTTGTTCCTACTGGTTCAAAGATCACAACCAAGATCACAACGGGAATCCGGACTTCCACATTCGCTTCAGTGGATTAGCGACCCCAAATTCTGCTAGCAAGAGGGCATCTGGGATGGCGGGCTAGGTTTTGGCGAGTGTGATGAGCATGGTCCGAGCATCCAATCAGGTTGAGCTTCGCCTTTCCAAGCGCTCTTCAACTTCCGCTAAGACTCCTATGGAACCCTCCATTTGTGATGGTATGAAAACCGTGCTTTCCCATCCCGTTTGTTGGCAGAGGAGGCGCGGCGCTGCACGCTCTGACTCTCACTTTCACCACAGAGTACGAGGGGGGTAACAATTGGAGAGAGTCCAAGGTGTGCGAATGCATGGGGAAAGGCGATGAGGTGGTGGATCAGAGAGCATGGGAAAAAAGAACACGGTCAACCGACAAATTGGATTGGGGAAAGGGGAAAATAAAGCCAATAATGACCTTGAGTGGTGTATTCCATGTCATCGGGTGGCTCCAGCGCCCAGCCTCTCTAACAAAGGAGCTGCTGCGAGCAAGTCAATGGCACGAGACCTGTCTGTCTAACTCCTTTCCCTTCTCCCTTTCCACCTCTCTCTCTCTCTCTCTCTCTCCCTCTCGGCCAACAAAACGTTAATGGATGGTATGAACCCGCCTGCCCGCACTGCACTCATGATCTTGTTTCCATGCACCCACCACTAGCTTGACCCTTGTAGGATTCTTTTGACTGGCCCTTGCGCACCCCAAACGTAAAATCAGGTTGGCTAGAGGCTCAATACAATTTATTGCCCGGCACAAAGTCTGGTAAAGGATCACATCGGATTGCCCTCTCCTTTCTTTCCTTTGATGAAAAGGTGTGGTGGGGCCAAGCGAGACAAGGGTGGTCGTTGGTCAAGTAGGAGGGGGGACCACTGGCTACAGCATAGCGACCCTTTAAATACCACCATCATCCTTCATACCCTTGCCCCCATCGTCCCCCCCCCCATCCACATCCCCACATCGTGCATCCTCATCGATTTTGACAACTTCACTCCAGCAGGCATCCGACTCACCGAGTACCACTCCACACACACACACCACTTCCACATACATACGCTCGGTTGAAACGCAAATCCCACCCAAAACCAGCCTGTTCCCATAAACGATTCACTCGATCGACTCTCGAAGAAGAGGGAAACAACTCAAGTTCAATTCATAGCAGCTACAAAACTTACATCAAAATGGGCAAGGACAAGAAGAACAAGAACCAAGAACCCACCGAGATCGTCAAAGGAGTGAGTACCCATTTTCTTCTTTCTTTCTTCTCCTCTGTCCCGATCCATCGACCTGCTCCTTTTTTTTTGACTGTCTTTCTCATGAAATTTTCTTCTGTTTCAAAACGGGTTTTCCACAACAGCAACCAAGCGACTGCGGAGTAGTCTTTGACAGCTCTGAACCAACCCTCGAAGCTGCCAAGCAGCAGGTCAAGTTGGAACATGTCAACAAGCCATGGACTAGAGACGCCTGGGAGAGGGCCAAGCCTTTTGTCCTTGAGCAGAGGCAAAAGCTTGAGGGCCAAGGCTGGAGCAACGCCGATGGAGCCAGAGTGAGTGGAAATGTCGAGACCTTTCTTTGACTGGATGCGAGCCGGCAGGGTCGTGTGGAGTTGTCACGCCTCCACCATCCAAGAATTACGTCGGCTACGTGCTGCAGCTGCATGCGCGCGCGCATGCATGCCCACGAGGCCAAGCCACCCCGCAATCAAGTTTCCGATTCCAAACCATTGGCAGGTGTTGACAGAGTCGCTCATCACAAGACCAATTCTTCTCTTCCCTCGTTGAACAGACTGAGCTCTTTGTCTTGCGGAAGAATGCCCCACATGGTGCTTTCACAGAAGACGGCTTTGAGTCCAATACATCCTTGTGACCGGAAAAGAAAGCAGGTGTGAGCAAGTCGAACAAAACCTCTTACTCATCCTCTCCTATCGATTTCCGACCCCCCCCCCCCTCTCGCCCCCTCCCTCGCCGTAACCATCAACATGAACTCTTTCACAGTCATGTACGTGAGAGTGCCAAAGAAGTTTATCGACTTTACACGGTCAGGCAAGGGTGGAGAAGAACCAGCTGAAGATGGCGCCGAAGGCGCTGATAAGAAGAAGAAAACCGCCCGAGCATCCAAGAAGAAAGAAAATGCTCCATCGTACGAGATCAACAACGAGTACATTTGGAAGGTCAAGGTCGATGGAGACGGCGAAGAGAGCGACCGGGATCCCAGCGTCGTCCTCGATGTCACTGAGGCTCTAGAGAACATTCTCTACCTTCTCCAGGTCCTTCAACCAGGAATGGCACGGCTTCAGTACAACCGGAAGGATGTCACTCAGCGGGGTACCAAGCAGTCTGACATGCGTGACGACGGCGAGGCACCAACCATCAGGCATCGTGCGATGGTTGCCGCCAGTGAAAAGCTCACGCGCACCTTGCCACCGTCGTTCTGGCTCAAGCGCAATGCTGAGGAGCTCAAGAAAATCCTTGGACAGGAAGGTTACGACGCAACTCTGGAAGCCTCCGAAGATGTCAGCCGCTCCACGACTCGTGAAGTCAAGGGGGTCGCCGAAAAGGTCTGGGAGGAGAAGATCGTCAAGCCCGAAACTGAAAAGAAGAGCAAGAAGAAGGAGGCTGCCGCGATGAAGGAGAACGCCCAGCCCGCTACGGCCGTTGTCTAAATGGGGCTGCGTGGGGAAGGACCAGGTCTCCACCGTAAACTTTCCATGTGTACCGAGGCCGAACCAGCCTGGTTTCCACCGCCACGCAGCCAAGACATTCACTCAACACCAAATCATGGCCTTGCCTAAGCCTTAACCCTTTCTCTAACTTTCACCAAACAGATCGCAGAACAAGGAGAGAGAAAAAAGAAGGAAAGCGAAGAAGAAAAAACAGGACGAAAACAAGAAAATCAAAACATAGTCTCGTTGCGATCCGTTGAGAATCCTCTTTTTTTTTTTTTTTTTTTTTGGCGCCTTGGTTCCTTGTCCGGCTCCTTCACGACCGCTGCGCAAAACAAACACACCACAGACTCGGAGTCTTCTCGGCCCGAAACAAGAGAGATCTTCAAATCAAGGAAGTGGTTGACCTAGTCCCCTTCCGCAAGTCAACGTTCTCGGAAACAAGGCGTCCTCAGGCTTGTTTCCTCAGGCACCCGTACAATATAACCTCAGTCCATCTCATCAAGCCTTTCTACCCACTGCCAAGCCACAACATCCCACATACCATCCAGCAAAGCACGTTTTCCTCCCTCCTCTCAATTTCCTGGCATTCTTCCAACCTTTCCAAGTCAGCCCTTCCACAAGTTCGATTCCATACCTAGCCACACCGAAATGAAAACATGTAATTAGCCCAACCATTCCTGAAACCGCTGCGCAGCGGTCGTGTAGTTTATAGTCCCATGACAGTTCCAACCAAGGCGCCCACCCCACCCTTCTTCCCCTTTCAAGTTGGAAATGACAAATGAATCGTGATCAGAAAGAAGCTGGTGGGAAGCTGAGTGTGTGCATGGAGATGTCTCAAGCTGTGCGTCGGGAAAGGGTGACACAGACTCGATGCTTGTTTGCATTTGGACGGTTGGGTGCCGGGCTTTCGGTGCAGAACTGAAAGCGCAGAAGGCTGCAGAGAGACACGAAGTAATGGAGGACAAAGACTGACGAAGAAATGACTGAAGGGAGAAAGGGCAAGCAAGAAGAGTTCCCGTAGGAAGAGGTCCACGATCAGAGGTAGAGCGACCTGGAAGAGGAGAGGGGGAAGAAAGGATGAGAAATGGTCAGCGCAACGAATCGAGGAGGAAGGAATGGGAGAGCGGGAGTCAAGGGGGGGGGGGGGGGGGGGGGAGGATGTTCTGCAACTCACGGGCTGAAGATGATGGAGCTCTGCCTCTCCAACTTTGCGAGCGAGGCTTCGAACTTTGCCTCCAGCTCCTGGTTGCCGATCGCCTTGGCGGCCTGGGTCATCTGCCTCAGCAGCTCCTGGAGCCTCCTGAAGCATCGGATCACGGATCCCTCGAAGACGTCCGTCAGCTGATGGTTTGTGGGAGGATTTGACAGGGAAAGGGGGGAAGTGGGGAGATGGGGGGGGGGGGGGGTTGGGTTGTTGAACCGGGGAGAAAAGTTAGTTTCATTTGTTCGTCGTTGGAGCGTTCCACATGGTCGGGTGGTTCCGAGATCATGCAGGAGATCAGATGAAAAGGGAGAAAAAAACAGACCGGACCGGACCCACCTTGCAGATTTCGGAAAACTTGGCACCCCTGCACCATTGGAGCACGGCGTCCATGAGTTCGACCTTGAAGGACGACACGTACTCGTCCTCCACCATCGGCAACCTTGACTCGATCGAGACTTTGGCAATCCTCCTGGCCGTCTCCTGCATCACCCTCAGCGGGGCGGCCAGCTCCTCTTTCAATCGGACCTGTTGTTCAGACTGTCGTGGTAGGAGGGAAGAAGGGGTGTTGGCGATCACAACAGAGCGAGAGGATGTGTGAGAGATAGCAGTTGCGGGAATATTTGGGTTCGCGGCGAGCGTCGATGTCCCTTCTTTTCCGTGATAGAAGTGTTACACGAATGGAGATGAGAATGGTCAAAAAAAAAAAAAACGATCAAATGCGAGACTCACCTTTTCACCAAAGACAAAGCAACTCAGCAAGGCGGCACACTGCTCGGGTGTGAGGTCGTTGAAAACTCCGTTGAAGACCATCTCGGTGAGGAGGAGCTCGTCCCCCGTGCTGATCTCGCAAGCAACCCTGCCTTTCTTTTCCACCACATCATCTGCCGAAGTGAACCCGAGCCGCCTCAGGACCCTCTTCCGGCACTTGAGCTCGTCGAGCTGCATCACCGAGTGGGCGGCCGAGATCTTGTTCTTGAACTCCTCGCACAGCTCGTTGGCCATCTCCTTTTTCGAGTAGGCTTCGTACAGTTGGGGCAGCTTGGGATCCTTGGCGATCGCCGAGCCTGAGAGCTTCTTCTCCAGGATGGCGATCTTTTCGACCAGGTGCTTGAAGGCCTCGTCCGAGATCTTCATGTCCTTGATGGGGTCGAGGAGCGGGATGCCCTTTGGGAACCTTTTGGCGACCTCAGCCAGGTTCTTCCTCACCGTCTCCCTTGGCTCGCTCGGTCTGAGGTCCTTTGGCAGGAAGATCCTGATTCCGCTGATGCTCTCCACCGTGGAGAGAAGGACGGGGACGACGAGCATCTCCCCCTTCTTTCCTGGCGGACATGGTTGTAATCCTCCGACGTTAGATGCAGTGCTGCTCTTACCCTCTTTCGGAACCACCGAGCCGGGAGCGCAGTTGAGCAGACAATCTACGATGTACTGGGTCTGCGGAGGGGCGTTCGGATCCATGGCTCGACCTTTCGGAGGGAGCCTCTTTTCGTAGCTGACGACACTGCCCCAGCCAAAGTCGAGCTCCTCGTGCCTGATGTGGACGAGACGTCCAGGTTGGAGGAAGGGGAGCGAGTAGCTTGGGTGGCTAATCACGGCCTGCACATCCTTGTTCAGCTCTTCCAGCTGTTTTCGGATGCCGTAGTACTCGGAGACTTGCTCCTCCTGTGGCACTTCGATCTCGTCCCTCGCCTTCTCGGCCGCTTCGAGTTCGGCCTCAAGCGCTGGGACACTGGCAGCGTTCTGGAACTGGAAGAAACACCTCTCGAGCATATACTCGGGAGAAACACCCTCGACCCTCATCAGGTTGAGCACCATGTTATAGCCAAGGTGGAAGGCCGAGTTGAGCCTGTCGGCCTCCCCCTTCACCATCTGCTTAGCTGCGGCAGGCTCGAGCTTCTCGTCAAACATCATGATGACGATGCCCCTGTCGTCGAGACCTCTACGACCTGCCCTTCCGGACATCTGAATGAATTCACCCGAGCTCAGGTTCCTGAACTCCTTCCCGTCCCACTTTCTCACCGCGGTGAACACGACCGTCTTGGCAGGCATGTTGAGGCCGATACTGAATGTCTCGGTGGCGAAAAGAACCTTGATGAGACCCTCCTGGAACAGAATCTCGATAACCTCCTTGAGGATGGGAAGGAGACCACCGTGGTGGATACCAATGCCTCTTCTGAGGAGTGGCAAAATGTGTTCAATCTGCGGCAGGGTTCTGTCCTCTTCGCTCAGAGCACCGATGGCGTTGTTGAAAATAGTGGACACCATCTCCTTCTCCTCATCCGTGTTGAACTCGAGCTTGGACATCTGAAGAGCCAAGGCCTCGCACTCCCTCTTGGAGAAGGCGAAAACGATAACGGGGTTGTAGTTCTTCACCATGATCATCTTTACAATCTTGTAGATGTCCGAAGGTCCTTTCTGGCCTCCTTTCTTCGTCTGCCCCTTCTTCTTGCCGCCTCCAGCACTTGCGTCAGCAGGGTCCTCACCTTTCCCTTCGGCGAGGGCGCCCATCGCCTTTTGGAAATTGTCCTCCCTAAAGGTTCCCTTCTCGTCCACAACCAGGTGAATACCGTCTCCGCCTTGTGGGAAGAGGTAATGTTGGAGCGGAGTGGGTCGAAAGTCCGTGTAGACGACGTGGCAGGGCTGGGCGTGGGTGTGGGCGATCCACTCTGCGAACTGCATGGCGTTGGGGATGGTGGCCGAGAGAAAGACGTACCGCACTTTTCTTGGCAACAGGATGATAGTCTCCTCCCAGACGACACCCCTCTCCTTGTCCCTCATGTAATGAATCTCGTCGAAGATGACCCAGGCCACCTCTCGCATGATCTCGGAACCTCTGTAGAGCATGGATCTCAGAATCTAGAGGAAATCGAGAGCGGGGGGGACAGATGGATGTCCACACGTAAGACGAAAGAGCTCGAACAGTCCACCTTTTGCATTGTCTGCCGGATTTGCTCACCTCTGTGGTCATGACCAGGCACGAAGCGCTCGGGTTGATCGTGACATCTCCAGTCATCAGACCTACGTCACCGAACTCTGCGGTCATTTCTCGGAATTTCTGATTCGACAAGGCCTGGGGTCGAGAACGATCATGATCACACCAAGAAAAGTTTCAGTGAGGTTTTAGTGCGACCCTGGATCGAAATGGGTCTTCGACTCACCTTGATAGGGCTGGTATAGACGACCCTCTGTCCATTCTTGAGGGCCTGAGCGATAGCGTATTCTGCGACCACCGTCTTACCGGCAGAGGTATGGGCCGACACAAGGACACTCTCGCCTCTCTCAATCGAAGAGACGGCCGTCCTCTGGAAGGGGTCTAGTTCGAAGGGATAGTGCTTTGCTGGAGGATCTGCGGGGACATGCTTTGATAGCGGGACGTACGGATAGCCGGGGGGCAAGGCCACCTGGTGCCGGATGGAATGGGAAACCTGAAGGGTCTTTGATTCGTTCGGCTCGGCCTGATCCTGGCCATCCCCTTTTGAAGCGGTGTTGGCGTCGGTGCCGGTGCCGGGGGAGGAGGAGGAGGAGGAAGCACCAGCCAAGCCTGCGTCTGCAGCCAAAGAGATCGTCTTCTCGGCAGTGAACTCGTCGGTGATGACGGTGGGTGCTGGTGCTACTCGAGCCTTCTTAGGCTTTGAAGGGCCAGCCTCGTCTCGTAGCTCTTGCTGTAGCTGTTCATCCTTAGACTCGGTAGCTTGCTGAGGTTGAGAAGTTGCGACGGTTTCTAGAGCATGGGAGCTCCGGGATGGAGGGGTTGAGGGGGTGGCCACAGCGCTGTCCGAGTCAAGGGCATTGGATGATCGCTTCTTGCTCTTGCTCTTCTTCTTCTTCTTTGAAGGAGAGTCCGAGCTTGCAGGAACATTCGATTGACCATCGGCCTGAGGGGCCAAAAAGTCAAAAAGACCGTCCGGATCCATGCTTGAGGGTTGGTATTGGAGTTGAGGGTTGTATGCTAGCTGTGCGATGATGCTCGGCTGGGTTCGTAAGATGAGATGTTGGGAAAGTGAGGATGAATGCTAGCAGAAATCGGCCTTGCCTCTTCGTCGCGACTTTGCGAATCAAGCTTCCTTGCAGGTAGGACCGGCAACGATAGACACACCGAGGAAAAAAAGCTTGGACGAGCCAGAGGGGAGGCAGCTTCTCAGCCAGCGGAAGGGGGAGAATGATGGTGACGAAGAAGACAAAAAAAAAGAAAAAAGGAAAGACAGGTTTCTTCCCTACGAGGGCACCCGAACCGATACCAGGGGGAATGGGGGGGAGAAGAAAATAAAAGAAGAAAAGGGACAGAAAGGAAAATTTTTAAGGCAGACAGAGAGAGACAAATACAGTAAAGTATATAAAAAAAACACTCGATTAGTGGTCTTAAGTTTAAGAAATAGGAAATCTTTTCTTTACTACGAACAAGAAGAGGTAAAAGGGGGTTTAGGAAAAGAGGGACCCTGAGCGCCGCGAAGGCCCAGGTTTAGTATGAGACTTTGATGGAATATTTACAACTACATGAAATGAGAGATTCATCACTTAAGAGTTGCAAGAGGCTGCGGAGTGGATCACTGCTCGAATTCAAATCACCAGCTTCATACCAACTCACGAGTAACAATAACATTTGTCAAAGTGGAGGTGGTGAGGAGAGAAAGTGATCGAGGGTGAGTGTCAAAAGCAATCATAAAATAACAAGAAGAGGGATCACGATTACGATGTGCCCCAGCCATCCACTTCCTCCGCCTTCCCCCCACTTTTGATTGGGAGCTCAAACAGCCTGCGAGAGGGGACGCGTACGTATTCCGACTTGGGGCCACCTAAGCTCCTCACCCAGTGAGCCATTCAAGAGAGGGTGGGTCGGCCATCCTAAAAGTCATCCTGAAAGACATCGTAGAAGTCGATGAGTTCTTTCCTTATCACTAACAACCGGTAATCCTTCAAATCAGCGATCCACTCCCTCCCTCTCCTTCTTCATCACTGTGGTCGTCTTCGTCGCCGCCACTCTCACTGCCCGTTCCCACAGCCAAGGAGGAAGCATACACTCTTCCACATTCGACCTAGAAATCAATCACTCGCTCGCACACCACAAACACACGCACCCCCTCACCCACTCACCCAACCCATCATCATGGCCTACCAAGCCCCATCCCTCGCAATTGTCCCAACCTGGAAGGCGGCTCAGACCTCGACCTCGGTCCTCACCACCTCGCACAAGGAGCACACTGGCGTACACGACGCCATCCGCTACGGTCAAAGAAACCTCCAACACGAGACCTCGAACGCAAACCAGCACCCCATCCAGAACAGGCTCGAGCTGTGGGACGAGACCCGGGACAACCTCAAACTGACCATGCACAGGAATGTTTTTGGCCTTGGTGCACCGGTCAGGACGTTGATGGAGAGAAAGCTTGTCAGCCATGTGGGTTTCTCTTTTGTTCTTTTTTTTTTTTTTTTTTTTTTTTTTTGAAAGGCGTCCACACCGCCTCCTCGCACTCCCCCAACCCCTTTCCTCTCCAAACCGCCGTTGGAACGTGAGCCAACCTTGGGACCTGACTGACCCATCCTCTTCCCTCCATCCTCCCCTTTTCTCTCTTTTCTACTTGGCTTCTTGGTCCTTCCCATCAGAACCCAAACTTCCCGGCGCGGCAAAGCTCAAACATCCATCTCGATATCCTCAACGGCGACGACGAGCTGATTGAGCCCGTTGATTTCCTTCCGTGTGAGTGTTCCCCGTCTTTCTTCCCCTCGGCTTCGCAAACCAGATTTGCAAAGAGAATGATGGAAAATGCAAGTTTCGCTAACCTCTAACTGGAAAATCTTCCCATTAAATCTTGGATCACCTCTTCCCTTATCCCCTCTCCAATCCTTTCGATTATCCTCTGTGTCATTCCTCGAATGCTTCAGCCGGAGTATCGGGAGAGCAACTGGACATCCATTCCCAGATGGAGAAAAAGTACCGGATCTGATTATCTAGCGTGCATCGACACCCTCTTCTCCATCGTCGTGAATACCAAGAGGTTTTACACCCCGCTCTTTCGCTAGCAACCCGCCCCTCCTCCCTTTCCCCCCTTTGATGTGATCGATCCGCACCAACAAGTGATAAACACAGAAGATAAAAGAATGCCGAAGGATAGATCATGATGCCTGAGAAAGAGCAAGGAAGGAGAACGTGAGGCGAGGCTGGGGGCAAGCCCTGGCAGTCAGATCAAAAAGGGCAAGTATTTAAAAGGTGGGGTGGAGCGAAGAGGAATCCACACCAGTCCGATCTAGAACGACAAGGACGCCCCGCGCCGCAAAACCTACCGGTCCCATTTTCTTAGAAACGGGTTCAAACGTGGTTGTTGCACTCGCCCTCCTACACAGGACGTTGGGCCTCAACCGCTCTCTCAACCGAGTGGAAGGGGGAATTCTAGGGCGGACAGGAGTTTTGATGGTAGAGAGTAGGCCCCTGGCATTGCCTCCGACTAGGGATGGGATGAAGACGGACGTTCACATATGTTTAGGATGAGGGGAAAGAACAGGATCCCTTCGATCCATTTTGAAAAGGCCTCACAGCTGGACCGGTCCCTTTAGAGTTCCTCTGAAACACATTCCAACTTTTTCCCAAGAAAGGCTTGAAATTTTTCAAGAGATGAAGTGGAAGGAAGTAGGGTAGGATCCAAAGGGGTAGAAAGGAGGGGTTGCCAGAGGGGAAAGAGAGGAATGTTTTTTACCCAACAGGGTCAGGGATAACGTGACTTTAAATCCTTGCAATGTCCACCAATCTACCATCCTTGAGTGGTGAGATGACGGCTAATTCGTCCCCCGAGTTCCTCAAGTCCTCCAGCTCTTTCTCGCCGACTCGTAGGACATCGCTCAAGCAGAAGCCTTCGCTGTTCCTCCTCGCATTTGATCCTTCCTGGTCACAACTCCTCGAATCATCGAGCTCAACCTCTTTGCCTTCCAGAGGCTCGCATGACCTGTTCAAAAAGTTGGCCCTCACATGCCTGGAATTAAGGATAAGAGAGAGGTAGGCCGAGCTTGGAGTCAGTCCCACACAGCCATGAAAAAAGGGACGAGATCAGAGGGAAGTGATAGATCACGAAGCGCCGGGATGAAAGTCAAAAATGAAAACAAAGTAAAAAAGCTGAAAGAAAAATGGAACATACCCTTGTTTGTCCAGGTAGGCTTCGAGTCTTTTGATGAGGCTAGACTGCTCCTCGAGATCCATCTCGCCGCCTTCGAGCTCGGTAGCAGCCTTCTTTAGCCCGTCGAAAGCCTCCTTCAGCTCCTTGGCCTCCTTAACGAGGTCTTTGGAGAGTTGACTGGGCTCGGCCACCTTCTTGACCTCGTTCGAGGATCCCGCGCCAAAGTCGTAGCCGTAAGCCCCGAAATCATCGTCAGCGATAGCTCCCAAAGCAATGTTGGGCCCGCCGCTGAAGCTGTCGACGTCCTCCATTGGAGCGACAGACAAATCGACGATCTGGGAGTCCCCGCCCCCAGCTCCATCGCCCTGCGCAAGAGGCTTTGTCAAGCTCGACCCATCCTTCGCTGCTAGCGATAAGAGATCACAGAGCCTCCTGATGCGTGAAAGTAGGGTGGGAGCCGCATTCGCGTCGAATAGGTTGGCCTTTTTTCCAAGCCCTTCCTTCCCAGCGTCTTGGCCGTCTTCTTCATCAGCGTCTCCATCACTGGTGTCCGGTGATGCGTTTCCATTCGCGTGGACTTCCTCAGTAGCATCGAGCTTGGCCTTCTTCGTCATGGGGGTCTCGTTTGGGGACTCAAAGACCGACTTCTTGTCGGGAGAGGGTAGGATCGAGACTCTCTTCTTGGCTCCACCGCTGCCGCTCGTTGCAAACACGTCGTCATTGCCTCCAGCAAAGCGCTTGGAAACAGAATCAAACTTTGAATGGTGTTCGGAACCTCCGACGTAGAGAGCATCTCGGAAGGCACCTGGAGACTGATCGACGACCATCCTCAGTGTGTCTTTGGCTCCTTCAGAACCAACATGTGCACCTTGGTTTTTGAGTGGAGTTTGGGGTCCGACTGATCCGGTGACGTGGCCATTCCTCTTGAGGGCGGCTAACGCCCTGGCTCTAACGACGGCCTGCTTGGTCCTCTGCGAGAGTGTGCTGTGCTCTTCGTCTTCTGATTCTTTGGCAGATCTCTGGGCTTTGATCTGTTTCATCCTCCAAATGAAGGAGGCTCCAAGAAGGAATTTCCTGACAATCGAAGACATGAGTTGACCGTTCTCGTGGTTTATGACGAACTTGCCCCTTTTCAGCGCCTCAAACCCATCGTACCCGTCAGCGAGGTACTCCCTGGTCACCACCCGATACGTCCGATCCATATCGAGGGGCTCTTTGACCTTGAGCGGAGGACGATGAACCTCGACAGAGTATCCGCCCGCTATCTCTGTTATCTCGTAATGCCTCAGCTTGCCGATTCCAGGAGACTCCGTCCCATCTGCTCCCTCGGCAGGAGTATCCAACGGATAGTCCAGGAGGTGGACACTGACAAGCCGCTGGCCAGGGGGTTTCCTGCTGTCCCACTTGACGGCAAGACCGGCAATCTGAGGGAATCGACCCTCCTGCTTCGGGTACATGCTCAGACCATTTTCCAAGGCGTCCCAGATGTCTTGTCCCTTGAGCTCTTTGCAGACCACGGCATCCTCGAAGGGCATGATCTCCAGCACGTCCGAAAGAGCGATCTTTCCCGGCCCATAAACGGAGTCCCCCCGAAGACTTCCTCCACAAGTGATGCAGCAGTCAACTTCTCTTGTGCCGGGGGGCCTTGGATTCTCGAGTTCTCCTCGAGAGTCACGTTCTCGCAACACCTCGTCGTACGAGTACATGAGTACGTCGGCGATGAAATTCCCGATGGCCGACTCGTCTGTCCTTACCTTCTCGGAACGGACGTCCCAGGCTGTGAGAGTGTGTGCGACGGCTTGTCCCGTCGATTGCGAAATCTTTGCGAGAATTTCATCGAGCTTTTCCTTCAGCGCTGGGTCTGCCGGATCCGAGGGCGAAGCGCGATGCCTTTTGACTGTTGAGTCAGTCGAAATTGAGAAAATTTGGGAAAAGTCAGCTTTTGCGTTAGCAAGACGATCGTGTGGACGGAGAATTCCGAGAGCAGCATCCTCACCTTCCATAGATTCTATCACTCTCCGCCTGATTTTCCCGTCGGTTGCTTCACTGATGTTCAGAGTGATCTCGCTTAGGTCCCTGAAATCAGTTCCACTTTTCACAATCATGGTCTTCTCGTCCATCTCAGTGCCAGCATCGACAACAAAACTCTCCCCTTCGAATTTGCTGGCCCCTTTGGACACGTAGTAGACATGATCATGGCCACCGAGGACGAGGTCTATTCCTTGAGAATCTTGGTCCGGATCCCTAACAGCCCCGACGTGGTTGGCAAAATCTATATCATTCGGCAGTCGACTATGGGTCAGGGCGATGATGATGTCGCAGGCCTCGCCTTTGGGGTCTCTGAGCTGAGAGGATAATTGCAACGCGGACTTGACCATGTTGCGATACACGAACGAGGCTGGGAAAGAGGGTACAGTTGATATCCATTCCCTGTTTCCCAACACGACACGAGGTAGGATAGCTCAGCTTTCAGCTCCGAGAGCTCCTCCTTTTGCTTAGCTCGCGAATGACTCACTTTTCAACTATTCCAATGCAGCCAACCTTGACCCCCTTGATGGTAGTGGTCCAGTACTTCAATGTGCCCTCCACCTGAGCGTCCTCATCCCTTGGCTGCTCATCCCACGCCTTTGAATCAGCATTGCAACCGGAAGCGTCCACTACGTTTGAGAAGAGCCATGGGAAGTTGTTCTGGCTCATCAGAGTTTGAAGGTGAGGGTATCCGAAATCCCAATCGTGGCTAGCAGTGGTCAGAGAGGGATGAAAATCGGAGGGCGCCGGGGGAAAAGAAATGAATGCTCAGCATAGAACATGGAATTCGGACCCCCAACGCATCACCACCACTACCTTAGAGGATGAAGTGACTCACTTTCCGAGGCAGGCGCAGTCCAGGTTCATGGCATTGATCACCGGCACCAAATGAGTCCCCCTAGTCACACTGCTCTCGACGCTAGGACTGAACAGGTCACCGGAGAAGAGAACCAGCCCATTCCTCGGCCTTGCCGAATGATCTTTCCAGTCCCTCTTGTCGGGGATGTTTTCTCCCTGAGCAGGAGCCGGTTGGTTGGGTCGCGAATCTCCCCATGACTTTCTGATCGAGTTGATTTTGGCAGCGAACTGATCGGCACCTAGGGTTTCACCAGACCTATTGTCCTTCTGCCTAACTCGATACACGCTGAAGTTGACATCGAATGGGAAGCAATATTGAACAGAGTGTCAGTGAAAGCTCGCGTGAACGAATGCAAAGAATGGGTCGAACAACCTTTGAGAACTCACTCGTTGAAATGGACGATGGGCAAGCTGATGGAACCCATGGTGTGGATACACTTGTTTTCCCTACTCCCTTCGTTGTTGACCCCTCACTTGACTCTTCTCTCTCTCTCTCTCTCTCTCTCTCTCTCTCTCTCTCTCTCTCTCTCTCTCTGTGTGTGTGTGTGTGTGTGTGTGTAAACCCACCTGTAAAACAAAGCGAAAGATGGTCAGGAGCTGAAGAGCGGTTTTGTGGTCTTCAAGAGAAGGCTGAGGTTTTTGGCGAGGTGGGAGTGGAGGAAGTACAGGCCAAGGGCATGAGACTTAGAAATCAGAGGGCAAGTGGTCGGAGCCACAACCACTTTCCCATTTCGACTACATATTACCAAGTGGAAGAAGGGGGGAGTCATGGCTCCTGTTGGCACGTGCACCCCATGTTCAAGGGAACGGGGCCTCGCATGCCTTATCCCTCTTCCCTCGTGCGCACTCACACCATTACCGACCTCTCTCTCCATGCTTCCGAAAGCATATTCTGCACGCATGTTGTGAACCCTGATGACGCCCGGCTCTGTCCAGGCTTTCGGCTTACCCCTCCATCCCCCGTCGCTTCCCACCCCCCAAGCTGTCCCACATGACGGCCCTCACATCCTTTCGCTTCATCCCTTAAGATAATCCATCAACTGACTCTCTCTCTCTCTCTCTCTCTCTCTCTCTCTCTCTCTCTCTCTCTCTCTCTTGTATGTTGTATAACAGGTGCATGTATGCCGCACACTGGCGCTCAATATCGACACACATCGCTCTCCGAGTGTAGGGTTCACGCAGTACTGTGGAGGTCCTATGCAGTATTTACACTGTGAACATGGATTGTCAGACGCTCTCGCTACAGGCTCACACTTCCATCATTGCCTTCGCCCATCGACCAGCGCCTTAAGTACTATGGTCCCAAAAAAAGCACTCCAGCCAACTGAAACAGCGCACAATTTGTCGTCCAAGGAAAAGCATTTGCTTGGATGAGGGTGGAGGCGGCATAGGGTAGGTTTGACACTCTTGAGGCTGATGTCGTAGCTTGAGGAACAGACCATCCCATCACCACTGCTAGGCCGATGGGAAGCACGACCTGGATCATCCGCCAACGGAATAGTGGCGAGACCGAGAGGGAGTGATCGGTTCCTTGGCCTCAGTCATGAAAGGAGCCGAACAATGTTTGACAGCGACGGCCAAAGAGAAAAGATGGCGTATCACGTCTGGGCAGCAATTCGGGAACGGGAGGGGCATCCGAGAGGCCAAGGTCGATCTCGCTCGCCCGATCGGCGAAAGGGGTTTTAGCCGACTGGAAGAAAAGATTAGCAGAAGACAGTTTACCCAAAGGGACATCTAAGTATGGATCCCACTTCATGGAAGAACCCGTAGCTCCTCTTCCCACCCTCACCTTCACTCCAGCATCCTTTTTTTTTTTCTTGATCAAGTCGGCGCAGGTCGTCAAGCTGAGGCGGTTGGAAAGAAGAGAAAAGACCTAATCAGTCACTCACAAGATACCTCACGAGATTTCAACTGCAGTATAGGCCCTCCTTGTCTCTCTCCCTCTCCTTTTCTCCCCTTCTTCCCCTCTCTCAGATCTTTCAAAAGAAGGGATGAAGCCATAGATGAAGCTGTCTCATCCTCACACTCAACATCTTCTCATTCACTTTGACTCTCCTTCTCGGTCTCTCATCTTTACTGACCCTTGAAGGTGAGGAATCTCACAGTCATACTTTTCTAACTGAATCTGCAAACATCAAAGATCTTCCTCTTTCCCAAAATCTGTCCAGACCCTGATGACATGGCTCACTTCTTCCGAAACCTTGCCTTCACAAGTGGTGGGCCCATAATCTCTAACAGTTCTCTCGCCTCAAGCTTTGGTTGAGGGCTTGCAACACGTCTGCTTACAACTTCAATCCTTCTCCTACTTGTTGGCAAGCTGTCAAGATTTATGACGTGGTCAACGTAAGCGGAAGAAGTCATTCCTCTTCTCTCTCTACAGCCCCCACTGGATGATACTTTCTGCGCCGCTTGGCTTCGAGGAGTGGGGCCTCAAACCAAAGCTGCCATTCTTCCCAACTGTGACCCTTGCCCATTCAGCAGGCAGGCCACAGGTTGGAGACGAAGCAATCCCTCTAGCTATTGTTTCACCCAAACGTAAAAGGTGCAAGGCACATCATCCCTCTTGCCATCGTCATAAGTGCGAACATCTACGTCTCGCACGAGCCCAACGAACAAGCTGCAGCAAACGAAATCTTCCGCACGCCATAAAACTGCTTCTGTTTAGTTTTACGAACGCTTCTCTTCTCCTCCTTCACGTTGTCGCCTTTGAAACCATGAGCAGGGCGTACTCAAATGACGGGCAGGAGAAGGGTTTCGAGGTCAGCGAAAGAGATGACGACGTTATCAAAAAAATGGTCGGCAAGGACTCCTCGCAGGGTGGCGAGAGGTTCACCGCGATCGCTGCAGAGGGCATATGTATGTCCAAAGGTGAAAGAAAGCTGCACGCTCGGGTCAACAAGAAGATGGACATCTTCATTGTCACAGCACTTTCCCTTCTGTACCTTTTGAACGGCCTTGACAGGGGCAACATCGGCAACGCCGAGACGGGTGGGTACTCGAAAGACGTCGGCATGTCGCCCACCTCAATCAACAATGCTACTTCGCTCTTCTTCATCACTTTCATCTGCTTCCAGCCCGTCTCGGCCGCACTCGGAAAGAGGGTAGGGGCGAGGTACTGGATCCCTTTTTTGATGGTCTGTTGGGGAGCCTTCACCATAGCTCACGCCTTTGTCAAGAGCGAAGGCATGCTGATCGCTTTGCGGCTCATGATCGGAGTCTTCGAAGCCGGTTTCTACCCATGTGCCGTTTACTACCTCTCCTCGTGCTACATCAGGTGGGACTTGGCTAGGAGGCTGGCCTTGTTCTACGGCATGTACGCCGTATCTGGCGCCTTCTCAGGAGTCATCGCCTACTACCTTCTTCAGATCAGCGCGGGTCAACTCAGGGGTTGGCAATACCTTTTCATTGTCGAAGGTGCCCTTACCGTGACCTTCGCTATCTTGGCCTATTTTTGGCTCCCACAGCATCCCAACACCGCATTCTTCCTGAACCAGGAGGAGAGAATGTGGGCTGTAGAAAGAATTTCAAGAGACTCGGGAGGCAAAGATGGCTTCTCTCAGACCCTTACCAAGAAGGACCTCGTGGAGGCTGCCAGGGACTGGAAGTTTTGGCTGCTTTTACCCTGTAACATCGCGGCCTCGACGCCTTCGCAGGCCTTCAGCGTCTTTCTGCCGATCATCGTCGAGGATCTCGGTCACACCTCTTACCACGCCAACCTGATGAGCGTTCCAATTTACGCCATTGGCGCCATCGGCCTCTACGCGATCGCCTGGGACTCTGACCGGAAGCAGGAAAGAGGTCATCACATTGCCTTAAGCCTCGCATTTGTCTTCGTGGGCCTGATCATGGTCATCGAGATCGCCAACGCCAAGGGGAGGTACGCAGGACTGTGCGTACTCCAGATTGGATCCTACACGGCTCCCCCTCTCGTAGCGGCGTGGCTCGCCAACAACACACCGGAGCCTGGAAAGCGAGCCATCGTCCTTGGGCTCAACGGTTGGGGAAACTTGGCCGGCGTGATCGGATCCCAGCTCTTTAAGCCGCGGTACGGCCCCAGGTATAGGATGCCATTCTTTGTCTGCCTCGGTATCAACATCTTCTCGGTCGCGGGCTTCTTCTGCTACAGGATGCTTCTGGATCAGGTCAACAAGAGGAGAGCCACTCAGCTGTACGAGATGAGCGAAGACGAGATCATACAAGAGCGTTCCGGCGACGAAAGACTTGGTGACAAGAATCTTACGTTCCAATACAGTCTTTAGAGACCTTCTATCCTGAGGGCACATGGTGACTTGGTCATCCCGTCCGCCTCTGCAAGGAGTCCCGTCGAGCGCAACGAAGGAAAATTCACTATCTTGGAATCTTGCAACGCTGTAATGTCAAGGATCAGATCAGGCGTGTATGCATCTTGAGCTCTATGTCAGATTCGTCTCAAAAGTGTAGCATATTGCCCGTCCCCATCGCGACTCTGGCTGCTCTCTCGTCTGCATCAGTCATCAAATCGGCCTTTGGATGTTCATCCGGGCAAGCATTTTTCTTTTCCCTACCGAGGCTCCTTGGAAACCTCGCAGCTTGAGAGTGCAGCAACTCCACGCTTGACGGTGGGATGCAGTTGCTCAAACTTTGGCCAGTTCTGCCGGGGGAGTGAAAGCCAAACGAAAGAGGGAGGGAAGAATCAGGGGTAAGCAGGAGATTTAAGTTTCCGGACTCCGAGAACATTTTTTGGGGGTCAGCTTCAGCATGCAAGTGTATGTGCGTGTGCACATACATACTGTAGTGTACAGTACACACATACAGTATGTACTGTACATAGACGCCAAAAGAGGTCGAGAGAAATTTGTTCGGCTTTTATCCAGAGGTACTGCCAGGCGCTAGGAAGGGTCGAAGTTTTACCTATCGTAGAAAAGGAGAAAAAAAAAAAGAAAAGAAAAGAAAAAAAAGAGAGAAAGAAAGAAAGCAGAAGAAAAATGAAGCAAAACACATTCACACACCATCCGACTCGCAAGGCAGAAAGTGGGTTCCCGAGAGCAACCGCAATTAATTCGACGTCATCCACAACGAACCAAACGGTTGGGGGAAAAAGGGAAGGAGGAGTGAAGGTAGAGAAAGGGAGGAAAGATTTGAATCTGGCATGACTACTTGATAGGGGGTAAGGGCAGGTCATTGTGCTATTCTTACCCCTAATCTTAGTTTCCCTCCTTTTCCCCCTCCTTCAGCTTGTTTCATTTCGTTTCCACCTCCCAAGACCCCTCAAACCAAAACCCGGGCATTCCCTGGAACGTGAAATCTGCTCAGAGTGGCATTCAGGCTCCCGAACTCCTGGATCACGAGACCGAATGAAACTGTTGACACGTACCAGACTTGGCCATCGGTGAGGGGTATCCCAGATACACGCCACCTTCCTTCCTCCCTTCCCTTGGAACTGACCGTGTGGCCGGGCCCGGATCGGAGAGCCAATTGTGGGACCACGAGGAAGCGGCACCGCCCTTGGTTTTCTTTTTCTTTCATCTTGTCTCTTTCTAAATTATATTCTGCCACTTTCACAAACTTCCAGAAGCCTCCTAGCTTAGGGTGAGGCCTAAAACAGTAAGTGAGATGGTGGTCAGAGAAGGGACACGATTAGTGGGATGAAAAAACGGAAGACAGAAAGACTCAAAGGAGAGGTTCTGAGGATAGATTTCAAACCGGGGTTTTTCGACAACAACAAAAAAAGTAGCCGGTTGAAAGGAAACCCAATCCGCGTGGAGGGTGCGAAAAGGAAGGGTGGGGAACAGATAGTGGAGGAACGAGCGAAGGGTTATGGTGGCAGAGCTCACTTCCCTTCAGTGGGATTGAGATTTCAAATGGAGAGAAGGAGGAGGGAAAGGGGGTTCCTTACTGTTTACATCCCTCCTCAAGCTCTCTCTTCCACTTTCCACCGGCTCTAAGACCAAGGAAAAGAAAAAGAAAAAAAGAGAAAGAAAATGAAATGAAATAAAAGGAAGGAGCGGAACGGAAAGGTTCGGGATGTGGAGAAGCGTGAGGATATGGACGGGACAAGAAAACCCGGAAGATTATCCGAAAGTGACTTTATTCATGTTCGGCTTCCATGCCGATGCTGCTAAGAAAAAAATGAAAAAAGTTTCGAAGTCCTCTATATATGGACCCAAGCATGTGGTAGTGTGTGAGAGTGAGGTGTCATTAAAAATGACGGGTGTGAATTTTCGTTACATGCAGTGCTCATCACCGGGCAAGCTTTAAGATCAAATGATTTATTCACGAATAACAAGCGAGGGAAAAGGTGGGTGGGAAGTGGTGAACAGACATGAGAACTTGGACCCCTCTCCCTCTCCCCATATTCCCCAACCTCCCCTTCTTTCTCCACCTCACCTTCTCCTTCCCCTCGCTTGGCCCACCTGAATCAACCCGTGATTCCGGATTCAAGGTACTTTCAACTCAGGTACTAAGTCAATAACCAAAAAAAAATTACAACCTAACTCACAATTATTCTGCTTCTGTGACGAGTGTGCTAGAGCAGTTCCACAACCTACAGCAAGTCTGGCGAACGATGTCTTGTAGTAGGATACCACCTCGAGCCATGGTCTGGTCGGACGGGGTTTGAACCCCACCTCTCTCTCTGCCCTCCCCTCGCACTCTTTCTTCACCTGTCCCAGTCACTTGTTGCAACCGTGGAAAAGAGATCTCTCGCCCGCAACCCTCTCCGCTTGCCTCTTCCTTCCCTTCAAGAGGCCCACCTGAATACCTACTCGAGATAAGACCGCATGTTCCAGGAGGAGTCATACTGGTGACAAAAAAGGGTTGCGGTTCGTGTTACTGTTCTTTTTTCTTCGGAAATGCGGACAAGGTCGGGATGTGGTCAAACAGACTCAGTGTGGATCACGAAAGTTGCGTTCCTCTCCTCCTATCCCTTTTCTGCACCTCTCCTCCCTCTTCGCATCGGTCGGTGCCTGGATGATTTTTGTCTTTCGCACGATTCATTTCTGGATAAATAGAAAAAGATAGTTCTGTCGTCGCCGCTAGTCATTTGTGACATTATGGCTAGGGATCGGCAGGTTTAAATCCTGTGCACATAGCACAAGCCGGGTGAAGCTTGTTGGTTCATGCTCGATCAGTCGCAAGCTGAGTGATTCTCACTCGGTTGCATTTATGCATCCTAAAGGCATGTCGTTGCATGGCCTGCTTCGGACCGAGAGGTGTAGAAGGTCGAGTGTTAGAGAGGGGAAGGGAGAGGAAGGGAGAGGTTGAGACGGGGTCACAGTTGGAGGGGTGGAAGAGGCAGGAGACAGGGGGCAGGAGACAGGAGGCAGGGGTGAACCGAGGGCAGATGGAAGGAACATGATACCGAACGAAGCCCAGATGAGCTCTGAGTCTACGACAAGCTCGACATGTGCTCCTTTGCTGTAACCCAATCTGGATGCTGCTACTGCATCAGAGACATTCATGATTGAATTATACCATTTTCGAATAAAAGATGTTTAGTTTTCTCCTCGTTCTACTTCTCCCCCTTGTCTCTGGTGTTTCGTCTCGGGCGAGCTCTAAAAGTTAAGAAAGGAGCGCAGAGCTTTAACATTATTATTACACACCTGTGATTGGTACCCGATAACCAACTACCCTCTGGAACTGTTTGTCTTGGTTGCTATGTCGCATGGTCCAACGAACCTCGCTTAGCCGATCGAAGGGGCGAAGGAGGGATTCTCAACCCAAACCGCTGTTCCTTGACACGATTCGACCACCCTCCCTCCATCCTTCTCAAAAGAGTCGATCATTGGGATGGGGCAAGTGGGAAAATTGATTGAAAGTAAGGTGGCAGCACCCTTCTTGGACCAGCATTCCGGAACTTACCTTGTCCCTTTCCTCCTTTCGCTTAAGAAGGGTTTCTCTCCAGGACAAGGAGGCGGAGGCAGAGAGAGGCAGAGAGAGGCAGAGAGAGGCAGAGAGAGGCAAAGGAGGTTGGGGAAGAAGGGGGAAAAGAGGGGGAGGGTAGAGGGATTGAGGGGAGAATAATGAACCCTTCGATCTCCTCCTGCCATGGCGTGAGCGGACTGCAGATACCAAAATGGACTGCATGCATGCATCAAAACATGAAATCAAATGGATCACGAGTCAAATGAGACGCAGGGAAATCAGTCATCAAGATCACGACCAGCATCAGTGTCATCACCATCATCGGCGCGAGAGACACGCATATCTCTTGCTTTGTTGCCCTTGCATGGATTTGGTTGGGGTTTTGGTTGGTCGGCTTGGTCTAGATAACCTAAACACGGTAGAGACCCAGTCCATGGAACGAGAGAGTGGGAAAGCGTCTCGAGATCGAGCGAAACGAGATTAGAGAGGAAGAAAGAGGGGAAGAGAAAAAGAAGATTTCGGCTACACGAACCCAGGAATCGAAGATGGAATGTCCATGATATCGCACCGTGATCCCCATGTCCCGGAAGAGGGCCTATTCCAGCAACGGTGATTCTCCTCTCCGGAGACGCTTTGAATCCAATGATTGACGTCAATCAATCAGGACTCGTTTTTACATGGATTTACTTGCCATCGAGATTCTGGTTCACAATCAGAATGGCTGCTCTTTGTTTGGACCAACAAGCGGCCAGCAATCCGAGCAGAAGATGGCTATTCATCAAGTTCATACATGGAGCAACCTGACCGATGTTTGGCCCACTCCTCGGATTTCCCAGCAAGTCTCTCCCTCCCTTCCCTCCCTCCCACCGCACTCCTACGCTTTTGGCAACATGCAGCACGGGAGAGCAAAGTAGTTTCCCAATCCGAGTCTTATTCCCCTCTCTCTTGATGTGCTCCCTTATTCTCTTCCTGCTTCTTTCCCTTCTTCTTTTCTTTCCGAAATTTTCCTCCCCCCCTCTTGCCTTCCATTCTAATCCATTTAAAACACCCACTCGTCCCACATGATTCCTCCCGAGTTGGGTTCCGATCCCGACCAGATACTGCCCATTGAAGCAGGAGACAGTCTCAACCGTCAATGGGATCTTGAGATCCCAAGATTCACTCCCGTAGGCAATTCTCCACTCCCCCTCGCCTTTTTCTCAACCCCAGCTAGGCAAACTCTATGGATCCAACCAGCAAGGGAAAGGAAGGCACGTTAGGTTGCGATCCCGTCTAGAATATTTGTCGTCCGATCTTCATCTGCCTCTTTTTCTCTTTCCCCAGCCGCATTTCCCTCAGCCTATGGACAACAAGTCGAAGTGTCCGGCCAATTCCTTGATACGGTCACTCTGGCTCAGTAAAATCTTAGTATTGACGGTCATCTTTCATCCAAAACTTCGATTCCCCTTTCTCTCCTCTCCACTCTATCTTACCCCCCTCGTCTGTTCTCCTCCTGATTCTTGACCTCGTGTTCGAGGATTCCATCTCTCCTTTTTTCTCTTCATTTCTTCCTTTCCTCCTTTTCTTCCCCTTTGAGTGGGGGAAGGGGGAGAATCTCTCGTACACCTTCGCTTTGCGAAACGACCCACCTTCAATAGCTTCCATCACATCTGTCATCTTCTGCCTTCCATCCGATCATCATCCTCAACTTTAATCATCAACAAGTCTCGCCCGCATCGCTGTCAAGGCAAGTGAACGGAGAACGGAAAACCCTAGGAAAGCTATCAAAGAGGGAAGAGGCCTTCCATCATCCATTTGGGCATATCATGGTTGAGGTTAGATTCAGTTTGCACGAAATCTAGTCGATGAATCGCCAATCGTGACAGAGTATACAGCAGTCTGAGTGTCGATTCCAGCGGATACCAACTTTATATCGATCGTGACGCTCCGATAAGTATTTGAGCAGGTTTTTGCAAAAAGGGCACATGGATTCAAGCTCGCAGAATCTCTCGAGTTGGAAGAAACATGAGCCAATTCAAAAGGAAACGGATCGCAATAGCGTAAGTCTTTTCGAACGTCGTCAGACATCCTTTGATTCATTTTATGGTTTCTTCAACTCTCTCTCAAAACAAACATGTAGGCTTGCTAGCACTCCCCTCGCCAGCAATCTTGCTGTATGGAAGGGAGGCCGCCTGGGTTCAACATCGACGATCCCGTTTCTTAAGAATCTTTGTCTTTCCTTCTCTTAAAAATACGAAAAGGTGCGAAGGATGCAGATCGAGAAAGAGCAAATGTGACGGGAACAGACCCTGTTCAGTCTGCACCTCTGCTGGTCTCGAGTGCACTTACAAGCATACTGCGAGGAGGATCTGGACGTCTCAAGAAGATTTTTTGCAGCTCCAGCACGAGAAGGAGCTACTCAAAACGGAATGTGAGCGGTTGCAGAAGCTCTTGCAGAACGTGGGTGGCTCAAACCATTCGCCTCGAGGCAAGCCAGAAGATCTAGACGAAGGCCCAAAATTTGGCCCATTGGGACGAGCTAGCCCAAAGGGCCAACACCCTAACTCACCAGAACAGGGCGTGGAAAAGCCCACCAAGGACTCTGAGAGTGTCGGAAGGCTGCTCTTGGATTCGTTAGGCAACGCTCGTGAGTCGATGCCCTATTCCTACCTCCCATCTCAAGCTGCTTGCGGGAAGTTTTTCTT
Organism: Violaceomyces palustris; assembly: GCA_003144235.1. Taxonomy (NCBI): domain Eukaryota; kingdom Fungi; phylum Basidiomycota; class Ustilaginomycetes; order Violaceomycetales; family Violaceomycetaceae; genus Violaceomyces; species Violaceomyces palustris. The sequence continues at coordinate 23,698 of KZ819705.1, read as the reverse complement.
TGGCCTCGATCGTCGTCATTAGCGCTCCTCTCCTATATTTTCCTCTCACTTTTTTCTTTATATTCTTTTCTCTAAGAAAAAAGGATTACATCCATTTGAAGAAAAGCTGACCAATATGAATGTTATCCCCGCCATGGACGGATGGATGGGTGGATGGATGGTGGTGAACTGACAGGGTACATGGGAGACACTTCAGGCGCAGCTTTCTACGACAGATTGTCGCTGATCTTGCACTCACGGCTCCCCAAGCTTTTTTTCCAATCGCCGGTCCCCCTTCATACTCACCACACCTGGGACTCTAAACCCTTGCCAACCCCAAGGGAGGATACGACAGGCCTTCCACCCATGCACCTTGCACGACATCTGGTCTCCCTTTTCTTCCTGAATTGCGGCGACTTCTTCTTCTGGACTGACTCGATGACGTTCATCGAGGATGTGGAAGCCAGGTATAGGGACGCCATTCACACAGCTGTGGACAAGAATTGGCTCGGTCTCTTCAACGCTATCCTCGCTATCGGGGCGCTGCATGCCGGTAATAATTCGGAGGAGGAGAAAGAAGCACCGGGATCTCAGTACATGGCGCGATGCAAAGCCTTCCTTGCCGATGTGTGCGACGTAGGAGACCTTGTTCGGGTTCAAACCCTTGCCCTCCTTGTGAGTTCGAGGAGGAGTATGGAAAACCAAGCGTGCCGTTTGAAGTCTCAAAGGTGGGTCACTTACTCTTGCGACTCTGCTTTCACTGCGACAACAAAACTTCCACATATCTTGGCCAGGCACTGTTCATGCTATCAACACACAGAAGGGAGGCGGCATACAACTACGTGAGTTCCTGGCCCCTCCATTTGTTTCATTATCTATTATTCCTTTCTTTCCTTGACGTCCGTCTCGTCGGTATCCTTTTGCGGAATGCCCATCTTCCATCCTCGCAGGTTGGTCTTGCGATGCGCATGTCACTTGCCTTGGGCTTGCATCTGAATGTTCAGGGCATGACAAGCCTCAAAGATCCGATCCAGGATGAGGAGACTCGCAGGCGGGTTTTCTGGAGTGTCTATTGCTTGGACAGGTGAGTTCTTGGATATCATGAAGAAATGTTAGCTTGCCAAACGCTAAGCATTGCAATACCTTTTGATCCATGAATATATCGCCTTGGCAGGCTGATCAGCCTGACCCTAGGCCGACCTGTACAGCTGAGGGACTCAGCAATAGCCACTTCCATGCCTTCCGAAGTAGGGGCCCTGCCCCCACCTGCAGGCCTAAGAGCTGCCGTAGAACTCTCGAGGATCGCCACAAAAATCCTTTCAGATCTTTACTCTTGGAGGTCTACGGGAGCATCCAAGGTCAGCGTCAATGCCTACTCGATCAAGATGGCTTGCGCTTTGACGGATCAACTCGACGTGTGGGACACATTGCTACCCCCTGAGCACAAGATGGGCCTCCGAAACCCTCGCTCCATCTTCCTCCTCAAACTTTGGCGCGAGCTGGTGAGTAGAGAGCAAACCCAATGACATTGGTACTTTGAGCATGGGGATGAATGTCTTCCGACATGTGCCATTCCACACATCTACCCCCTATTCCTATACAAATCCTTCAGCTAGTCATCGTCGTTGCAAGACCTACCCTCCTACATCAGCTGGCTACCTCGTTTACCATCCCTCACGATACGAGGTACACGCTTGCATTCTGCCCATCCGATCTATCTGACGCTAAGATGGAACATCTGCAGAGGAAAGCAGTGATAGCGGCGAAGAGTGTATGCCAGCTACTATCGATCCTGCTATCGACCAACCAGATAGGTAAGAGCGAGTCTACGAAGCCTTGACTGACTGCGTAGCTGCAAAGCTAGTATTGACATATTGACCCTTTCACGTCATTCCGTGTCTCCGAAACGTGTCGCAAAAAAGTTCCTTGGTCGTTTTTTGATAGCCATGTGGCATACAATGCAGGAATGGTCTTACTGCTCTCGTCCATTGTCGCACCGCGGGGGGGCCGTTTTGGCGCGGCCGATGAGATGAGCACAATCTATTCAGTTCTAGACCACATGGCTCAACACGGAAACGAATCCGCTATGAGCTGCGTCTCGATTCTCAGATCTTTCAGCAAAGTCGTAGATCTCTGGGACAGTGATAGTGCCAGATTCTCGGAAAACCGCTTTGGCACGGAGAAACGGACTGCGTCAGGAGGAGATGACGGCCAGATCAGGCTCGAAGACAGATCTCACCAAGAGAATCAATATCCAGCTGGGATGGCAGGTGCTTCATTTTCGGACGGCGGCCCTGCTCGAGGAATCGGAACAGATCTGGAAGAAGAAGCCCGGGCTGCAGTTGGCCTCCAGAGTTTCCAGCTCGCCCTACAAGCGCTCGATGAGCAGGCCGCTCGGTCTTTCCCTCACAGCGATGTTCTCGGGCTGTCTTGGAGTGGCTCTGCCATGGGGAGCCTTGGTAATGGATTTGGAGGCGGGATGACCAGCGCAACTGCCGACCAGACCGGTGGATCTATCAACGAGGGTGTTCCTGCCGCAAGCACACTCGCTACTGGGCTACCTCAGATTCCTCATGCCGTATTGGACTTGAGGATCGAGCAGACCTACTCCAATCTGCCTCTATTCCCTTCAAGTCACAACCATCATCCGTTCTCGCACCAACCACCGCCGCCTCAGCATTGCAACACGGGAGATGGAAGTGGCCTTTCTAGGGCTGGGCAGTGAAACTTGTCACTGAAAGACCCCTTGGTCCCTCTGTTCGCTTCAGTCCTCTCCATCACACTTTCTCTCCTTCTATGTCTTCAACTCTTTGATTTACTTGTGGTCCCTTTTCCGTCATCCTCCACCTACCCACTGATCTGGCCATCCGATTTCTGCCCGTGTATGCTGATGTGATCCTCTCTCGTTGCCGAGCTTCGCACATTGATCTTCTCTTATCTAACTAGCATGTCCCTTCCATCACGGAACTTTCTCCTCTGATCCTCTATCGATTGTAATACACTGGTAGATTACGTCTCACATCAAAAGAACCGCTTGCGAAGCTAACCTTCCTTGCTGGATGAAGCTTGTTGAACCTCCATAAGACAAGGCAGATCGGTCATGAAATGTCACCAACCCCAGGTACTACCTAAGCCCCCCTCCCCCCCCCCCCCCCCCCCCCCCCCCCCCCCCCCCCCCCTCTCTCACTCCCGGGCCTCCCTTGGTAAAATAATGCTAGAACTCGGTGTCGGTGTCGATCTTGGTCTTGGGTTTCCCCCCCAAATTGGGAGATACAACATTGACGCTACTGCCCCTTTCTCTTCTCTCAGAAATTTCGACTCTGATCTTGGTCGTGGGAAATATCGTAGACGAGGATGAACTCTGGAGGAGGGAGAAAGTGCGAAAAAGGTTCGGTGCGTGACACAATACCTGCCGAAAAGACATTGGGGAAGGTGGACAGCGAGGGGTTGGAAGGGGAAAGGGGGGGGAGCGTCAATCCTTGCTAGTTTGAAATCACTCAGAACCCTCCTTCCGACTCGACTGCCGGTTGGGAACTCGATCGAAACCGCCCACCGGACCCTTCCTTTCTCCCCCCACTCCGAGATGGAAAATGCTGCAGCATGTGGTTCAGAAAGGTGGGGGGAATCAGAATTGTGGGGAAGATCTCTTTCTCTCCTTTTTTACATATCTCTCTCTACCTCTCATACACACACACACTCTCTACCACCCCCCCTCCCCCCCCATCGCTCACTCAACCTACTCTACTCTCTTCCCAAGCTCCCTTCACCCTTTGACCATTCCCAAACCACAAAGCCTTCTAGAAACATCGCGCGACGAGCACAGGTCTCAACCACCCTACAACAATGACAGGATCGACAACCTTGTTCGACAGACCCCTGCCAATCGTTGAGAGGTTCTCTAGGCACATTTCCAACCAGTACGAAAAGAGGAGGCAAGTCAAGGACGAGAGAACAACGAGCTCGGCTCCCCTTTTTGTCGCTATGCAAGGACCTCAAGGTTGCGGTGGGTTCCTTCGATCCGACCAGTTCTACCTTTTTAGACGGGAAAGTGATCATCATTCCTGATTCTCTCTCTCTCTCTCTCTCTCTCTCTCTCTCTCTCTCTCTCTCTCTCCCTTGCATCCTATCTTCTCCTCACTCCTTTCTGTCTGAACGGAATGGTGGGGATGAACAGGAAAGACGACGATCACAAATCAGCTGGTCGCCGAGCTGGAAGGCAAGTACGGGATCCGATCTTGCGTCCTCTCGATGGACGACCTCTACCACACCTATGCGAACCTCACCAGGGTCTCGGAGGAGAACCCCGGCAATGGACTCCTGGTCGGTAGGGGTCAAGCGGGGACCCACGATCTCCGGTTGGCCGAGGGGGTCTTGAAATCGATCCAGTCGATCAACCACCGAGCCGTTGGCGGTGGTAGTGAAGCCTTGGCGGTGAAACTTCCCAGTTTCGATAAGAGCCTTAACTCTGGCCAGGGGGATCGGGCTCCGACCGAGGACTGGAAGTCTGTATCCCCCCCTTTGGACCTCTTCATCCTCGAGGGCTGGTCCATGGGTTTCCACCCACTCAGTCCGACTCGACTCCGAGACGTGTACAAGGAATCGGAGGAAGGAGGGACTGAGTGCATGTTCTTGAGACATTCCCTCGACCACCTCCAGGTCGTCAATCGCTTCCTCCACGAGTACGCTCAAATCCTTTACCCTCCGTTCGAGGTGTTTCTCCAGGTGAGTCCTGTCTTTCCACCCCCGGGGGGAGGGGGGGGGGGGGGGGGGCTCTCTCCCTCTGAACCTCTTTCGAATGCCTCACCAAACCTTCCAACCCACAACTCCCCCACCTTCGACCCCACAGGTTCGACCACAGGAGATGAAGCACGTCTACAAGTGGAGGTTGGATCAGGAGAGAGCCATGAAGGCCAATAACGGAGGCAAGGGAATGACGGACGAAGAAGTGAGGAGGTGAGTCTTCCCTTCATCCCTTGTCGCTCTTGACAGGCATTCTGTTCCCATCCCCCCTTCTCCTCTACTCCAACCCCCTTTCGAGGCGGTCCCTTCATCCCTTGTCGCTCTTGACAGGCATTCCGTTCCCATCCCCCCTTCTCCTCTACTCCAACCCCCTTTCGAGGCGGTTCTTCTCACCCACTCCGTCTCTCCGTCTCTCTCTCTCTCTCTTTCGTTTGAACCTTTGCTTTCGCCAGATTCGTTGACAGGTACATGCCAGGGTACGAGCTTTACCTCTCCACAGTCAGAACGGGCGGGCCGGGAGAAGGGGGGAAGGGTCAGAGCCCGCCTTGGGTCGGAGGGGGTTTGACGATACTGGTGGATGAGGAGAGGAATCCGGTAGAGGAAGAGTACTGGTGAGATGGAAGTCTGTCTTGGAGGAGAGGGGTTTGCGTGGCGACAGGTACAGTCTGATAGAACACCACCTTAAGGAGCTGCTTTCTTCTTAACCCCCCCCCCCCCCCCCCCCCCAACCAACACAAACACACACGCGCACGCAATCTTGGGAATGGTGAAATCTAGGACATGTTACTATCCTTCACATCTCTTTCAAGAGACGGAATGGCATGTTTGGGAGGAAAGCCTATGAGTGAGTGTGAGTGTAGCGAAGATCATGGTCAAGTAGTGCGCCAAGGGAAGAAGAGGTGGGGAAAGTGAGTCGATGTGGGGATGCATGTGATTTTGTAAGTTGACATAGCTCTCGAGGCGCAAGGGTGTTCGATGGGAGGCCACAAGGAAAGCAACGAGCTCCGAAAAGAACGAAGGGATTTGCCTTTGGGAATCTAATGTTCTGACGAGATAGTTTCATCTTGAGGGAAATGAATTCGTTCGCGGATCAGTGGGCGAAAGATTCCCGCGCCTCTTGGGATGAAAGGGTTTTCTTTAAAAGGTGAGATTGGACGTGGTCGACTTTCTCTCCGGAAAACGGCACACCGTCGAGGACTGGGAGGAGTTTGAAATGATCGAAAGGAAAGGGAAGAGAAGAAAAGAAAGTCCGTTGATAGAGAAGGTGACTCCGATGTTGCCCGACAGGATACTTGGCTTTAGATCGTTCAATGTGGCGGCTAAATGGACGAGTCTCCATCCAGGAAACCAACGTGTCAAGGTGGGGATCGACGCAAAGAGTTCTGAGAGTTCTTTCAGTCCGGACCTGCGGAGACGTTTTAGTAGTCCGCGTCCCACTCTGGAGAGCGGGCGAGCACGGTCTCCATGGCACGCTTGGATGGGACCTTGACGGCTGGACCGTTCGAGATGGATGGGTAAGATCGGCACTGGCTCGACTTTCCAGCAGGCTGGGCCTTTGGAGTTGGCTTGACACCTGGTGACGTGAAGAGGGTGTGCAAACGTCAGCGACTGGGGTCCGGGTTGGTTCTGACGGTCGCTTAGACGAGGTAAAAGTCTTTCCTCCTGCTGGAAAGAGAAACTCACCCTGGTACCAAGTGGAGCCAGAGTAGACACCTGGCCAGGCACCACTCTCACCGTCGCACTGCTCGAAGACACCGACGTCGTAGTTGGCAGGCTCATTCCAGAAGCAGCCTGTTGCGACAATGTGTTCAGTTCGACGGTCAGTGGGCATGTCGGAAGCGGAAACGTTAACGAACAGGGAGGGGGCTGTTGGCCCAGAGGCAACTTCTCGGACCCCTGCGGAAGAGACTCACCCATGACGTCGTAAATGTGTGGGCACCACTCCTTGGCGTATTGACCCTTGCAGGCACGGAAGCAGAACTCGGAGGCAGACATGAAGTTTTGCCACTCCTTCATTTGCTCGAACTGGCCAGTGAAGGCGCGGGAGAAGACGATACCACCGACAGGGTTACCCGAGCCTGTGGCACCGTGGGGGTCGAGCTCACCACCTTCGTCGCCCGCGGTGATGTGGAGCTTGGTGAGGTCACCGTAACCAGTGATCTGGACAAAGTCTGGAGTCTTGAGGAAGTGGGCACCTTGGATGGTGCCGTCCGGGATGAGGCGAGTGCCGTAACCCGACTTCATGCAGTAGGCGACCTCCCTCTCCTCAGAATTACCGATCGTGTCGCTAGACTTGGTGTTGGGAGGGGCCCAGAGACAGAAGTCCTTGATCGAGTTGATGTAGGCGTTCTGGCACTTTGCCTTGGAGTTGGAGGCGCCGTAACGAGAGATACAGTCGTTGTAGCCAATCTGCCCACCGGCGGCGTCCGTCTTTGCTGGCATGTTGGCTGGGTCGTAGTCGGCAGCGACGCCGATGGCGGCTAGGACGACGGCGAGGATGGAGGCGCGAACGAACATTTCTGTGATTATCGAGACGGGCTAAAGAAAAGGGGTGGGCGGGGTGATTATCGAATCCGGAAACCTAGAGAAAGGATGAGGCCAAGGAGAGGAGGAAGGGGGTTTTTTTCTTCTCAAAAACAAGACAAACGAAAGAAGGAGAGAGAAAGAAAAGAGAGGGAAGGTGAACCGGTCTTGAGGGATCGAATGTCGAGGGAGAAGGTTGGAGAGATGGTGGATTAGGGAAGGGAAGGGAAAGGTTGAGTGAATGTGGGAATGCTTGGGCGCAGGGAATGCTGAAGAAGAAACTTGGAGGGTTAATA
>KZ819705.1:0-15993 GCA_003144235.1 Violaceomyces palustris | reverse complement strand
AGGAGAGAGACAGGTCGAGAAGTTGTACATGCTGGTCGGCAAGCAAGGGAGGAGGAGTCGAAGGCTGTGGTTGAATTGTGTGGACAGTCAGACTGTCGGTAAACAAAGGGCGGAGGCGAGAGAGGTGAAAGGAAAATCGTGAACGTAGCGGAAAACGATCTCCTGAAATCCTTCCTCCCTTCAGAAACTTTCTTGGCTTTGTATTCAGGGACGGCTTCTCTATTGGGTTTGTGTTCTTGTCAGTTGGGGGCGGAAGGCACCGACCACAGGAGCGAGCGAGGGAACCCAGCGCAGAACTGACCCACTCCGCTACACCCACCCGCGCGCTACAAGAACAACACCAACCGATTCTGAATGTGAATCTTACCGCCCTTACACTCCTGACTGTCACCTTGGTTCTCTCCTTAGCTTGCCTCTACGTGACTACCCATGACTGGATGCACTATCCCTCGGGCTACATTTCCAGAATCCACAACGTGAATGTTGGCACCAGGTCTACAACAAGTGGATCCCAAGCGTGGTTCTGATTCCTGGCAACGATTCCCCCGACATCTCGAGCCACGGGGAACGGCGGCCAGATTCAACACCTCACTCTTCCCTCTCATGCCGAGCTCTTTCGAGTTGGTGCAGCATGGATCCTTGTCGTTCTAGTCGTCCATGCATCTCCGGAGCCAGTTTGTATTGCTCTCCTCGTTCGCGGTCGTCGGCTCTTTTCGACCTTTTCCTTTGGTTCTATTCATGTTTTAGGGTCCCCTCCCTCCCATAGCGCTCCGCTCTCGACCCCGGAATCGAGCCGTCAGTTTCAAAAATGCGAGACCTTTCACGTCTCTCTCTCCCTTCCTCCCTCCCTTCCTCCCTCCCTCCCTCTCTGGCACTGCGCCTGTCATGCGCGTACGTACATACATCGCACTTCACAGGTCGATCATGAGAAGAAAGAGACTCGAGAATGTAAGCGACAGGTTTACGCATTCTAATTGTTTGGCAAGGATTCAACACAGTGCATAGGACAACCCAGGATCGGGATCCTCCCCTTCGTCCTCACACCCACATCCCCCACGCAACAGCAAGGCACGGAGAGGAGTCTCATACAGCCAGACTCACAAAGTTGTTGTCCCATCTCCTTCGACGCTGCGACAACCAACGCCACACAGTCGACTCGAGCCTCCAGATCGGACTCACGAATGAATGCTACGAGGGTAGAAAGATCCTGACTCGGGAACAAAAGAGAGAAAAAAAAATCTTTTCCCCACTCCCCATACTTGGAAGGATTCTTTCCTCTTTAGACTGAGAACATCACTATGTGTGAAAGGGTTGGTTCCCCTCCGCGCACGGTGTTCAAGGCTGCATGTTCCATTCACCATTCTAGCCATCGGGGAGAGGGAGAGGGGGAGAGGGGGAGAGGGGGAGAGGGGGAGGGAGAGAGAGAGAGAGAGAGAGAGAGAGAGAGAGAGAGAGAGAGAGAGAGAGAGAGGGAGATCCTTTGCTAGGCTGAACAGCACCAGCAATCGACTGACTGATCTTGATTCACATCACACAACACACCTCTTTCCCACTCAGACGGGAATGAAGAAATGAAGCCAAAGCGAATGGAAACGAATCTCCCCTCCCGTTCGTTCGTCGTGGCAGAGGCGGCTCGATGGGAAACGACCGACTGAGCCAGCTCTCCCCCGACCGCGTACCTCCCAGTTGCCTCGTCGACATGTCCATTCTCACCTCGAGCTTCCAATGACGGGGGTATGTTCTTCAGTTGGCGAGCAAAGTATCATCCTGGTTGTCGATCATTCTACTCGCCGCAGAGGAGAGAGGGCTTGGGACTTTCAGGGTGCATAGGGTAGGTTAGTTCCAGTCAGAAGATGATGTGAGTTGGAACCCCCTAACGAACGTGGTCTTTGGCCAAGGTCCCCTGAGCCTTCTTTCTTTCTCTTTTTCTTTTTCCCTGGCCGCACCTCCAACACTCTGCTGTTCCAACACTTGCTTTCGAATCGAATCCAAGTAGGATTGATGTTGATGGACTTCAGCGGAAGGGGCGACCCACCCCTCAAAGCCCGCACAAGGTCGAACATGCTCAATTGAGCATATCCAAAATACGGATTTTAAACTCTTCCCTGTTCTCAGAGGAATTTCTTCGACATCTTCCTGTCCCACTTGGAGTGCAGACTGTGCATAAATACGGCGTGGTATAAATCCAAACAAGTGCACAACATTTCTTCCTCTATTGGCCAGCCTTAGCACTTTTCAACCGCCGCCGACCTTAGGCATGCAAAGAGGGCCGCGCGCGAGTGGGGCAACCCACTGCCTGGTGCCCCCTCGCCCTATCGTACCGTTGGTCCACTCTGGTTCGAGTGAGTACTCGTGTCTAGATCGAGAGTGCGTAGAATTCGAATTCTTTCAAGTGGATTCCTCAGGATATTAGATTGATATTCTCGAACGTGTCAGACTCTGTGGTGCAACGTTGTGGATCTGCCTGCGAATCTCGCCGAATACCCTTTCTCCCACTCTGTTCCCTCTCCATCCTATTTTCGGGCTGATCCCCCAGGGCCACCTTCAGCAGTGAAAGGGAAAAGAAGAAGAAAGGAGAGGGGAGGGTGGGGATCAGCTTGTAGTCATGATCGAAAGGGTGCGAAGAGAGCGACATGGCTGCTTTTTCCCTTTGAAAAGAGTCCTCCTTCCTTCCTTCCTGCCTTCCTGCCTTTCTGCTTTCCTTCCTTCCTTGGGCAATTACAATCACCCACAGGCCGTGCTCATGCCACTACCACCAAAATTGGGAGGAGCATGTGTGTGTGTCTGTGTTTTCGTGCGTGAGACGATCCCTCGCTTCCCTCTTCCTCCTATCGCCTTAGCTCAACCTTCGCTCGTGTTATCTCCCTCATCCAACAACAGGGATCCGCCAGTTTCTACCCTTACCCTTTGTCTCTCTCTCTTCGTTTGTGCGTGAATGTGTCTGTTCATCTTTCCAACTTCCTCTTGCTCCCCCCTTCTCTCTTTCTTCGCCCCACACGCCCGTCATCACTCGGCGTCGCTTCAGAAATGGGGGATGGGACCCTCGGTTCTGATCGCGTCAAGTCGACGCAGTTCCGTGGAAGAAGAGAGGGCGGGACTCGGCCTGTCCATTCTCCTCTTTCTTTTACCCCCTTGTTCCCTCTTCTTTCCCTTTCCTCTCTTGTTTGGATTAGGAGCTGAGCCTTCGAGGGCGCTTCAAGCTTGGCCCCACACCCCCAAAGAGACTCTCAAGATGCCGAACCTGTCCTGGCTGCGTCATCCCGCTCCTACTTTGCAGCACGGGTTTTCGGTCCCTTTCTTCTGGCATTTCTCTCTCTCTCTTTCATCATTTTTATCATCTCGACACTTCGCTGGTTTGATGACGGCGGAAATGAGGTTGTAGTGTCGTCACCTTCCCCCATCGTCGGCGCTCTTCCGTTTACTAAAACCTCAGGGTATGGATGGGATGGAGGGGGTCGGTCCCAACAATGCCGGCTACAAGTTGGTCAGACAAAAGGGTTGGGCGAACCCCTGCATCTTGGAAAAACTCGTACCACGATGACATGGGAGGCCCTCGTGACCATGGGATCTCTGAAGCCATCCATCCCGCACGAACTTCCGCCCTGGGATTCCCAACCGCTCCTCTGTTTACGCCCGGAGGCTCCTGATCCTCCCTTTCTGCCTCCTTCGTCATCCTTTTTTATTTTTTTCTTTGGCCGGTAAGCAGGTCAAGGGAGGTGGAGTGAAAAAAGAATCCGGTACCGGTTTCTCTTCCGGCGGGAGAGAAGAAGGAAGAGAGATGGACCTATCCTATGTTCCCCTGTGGGCTTGTTCCTGGTGATCGAAGGAGGCGCATCTGCTCAACGGGGCCAGAAGCCGTCATCAGAACCCCCTGACCCCCACAGTATTAGACGATGGTCCTCAACGTGGTAGGGGATGGGGTCACACACCGACCACCTTGACCTTCTCCAGCAGCGCGAGGATGGTGTGACTCTCACCACACCTTTGAAGGAGTGGGCTTTTTTCCGAGGCTGTTGCGAACCTCCCCATCCTTTCGAAAGATGGAGAAGCGGGAGGACAGCAGTATCCCTTGAGACCTAGTTCCCAAGAGAGCCAGCCTTTGCGATTAGGTGGAAAGAAAGAAGGGAGGGTGGGGGGGGGGGGGGGGGGAGAACCTGCCAGACATCCCCTCTCCTTTCGTCCCACCTGATTCTCTTCCCCCTAACCACGATCTGGACCAGCATGACTCAACCATCCCTGCAAAACCAAGCCTGCCTTTCAGCTTCGAATAAATGACCTCTGATCGTCAAAAAAAAAAAAGCACCCTTTCATCCTTTTGCGAGCAAGGGAAAGGGTTGGGATGCCATGGATGGTCGGCTCCCAGAGTCTTCTTTGGTGGAACAATCCACCTCCCTCCACTCGCTCACCGAGCATGAGAGCTCTTCGGCCCCTCGAATTCTCGAATCGATTAGGGGGAAGGGGTAGAGAGAGGGTATGGACGTGATCGGCCTCTAAGAAGGATAGAAAAACGAGGGGGGCGTGTGTGTTTCAGGGGGGGATGAGAAGCCTAATAGTTGGCGTACCTGATCCTCCTCTCACTTGCGGTTTCTCATTTGGCAGGTGGAAGAGGAATAAGGGAAAGACAAACACACCACACTCCCTTTCTATGCCCGTCCAAGGCCCCCCTGCTTTTCCTTTTTTCTTTTCTTTTTTTTTTGGGAGGCCCTTCGGCGACCACATCATCAAAGTTGGCCCTGGACAGCTTCGCCGCCCCCCCTTTTCGTGCTACCCCCTTGCATCTTCCTCCCTTTCCAACCCTTCTATCCTTCCTTCTCCATTTCCACCCACGATTTCCAACCCTCTTCCATCTGATCGCCCGAAAGGGTTCGGTTTCATGGAGCAAGCTCCATCGAAGCAGAGGAGGTACTCTTGGCGCACTGCTGCAAGGATCCGTGGAAGGGGAGGGGGCGCCGCGATAAGATCAGAACTCTCCCTTCCTTGGGAAGCCAAGAAATCCCCCCCCCCCCCACACATACTGTACAACACGTACACCCATCCTTCATCCCCTTACCTTGTCTTTCAGACCGCTTCCGCTCCACCTTCCCTTTGTCATCGCCGAAAGGAAACGGGAGGTGGGAGGCGTTCAACTACAAAAGGAGTGAACGCCGCGAACCTCCCCGTCCGATTCTACCGTTGAGATAGGAATCCCCCCCCCCCCCCCCCCCCGGAAATTTCCTCTCCTATCTCAGTCGAAAGGCTTTCGGAGGTGGTGTACCGGGAATTTGGCTTTTCGTGTAAGAACACTTCCACAACAAAGAAGAAAAAAGGGAAGGAAGAAAGGGGGGGGGACTTCCTCGCCCCTCTTTCCTTTCCCATTTCACCTCGGTTTTGTGTTCACGGGCTCACGATGAACACAGCGGGGGAAAACATTCGAACTCAAGTTGATTTGAGATTCGATATGAGATGGAGATGAAAGGAAAAGGAGTTGCTCTGATCGAAGAGAAAGGTGGGGAGGCGGTTAAGGATGGAGAGAACAGTGAATCGATCAACCTCTCCCCCCAACACCTTCAACCTCTGCACTTTCCTTGCCCTTTCAGGTGACACGATCAGTCGATGTACCGCATCTCGTGGGATTGCATGTTAATTTAAAGAAAATGGAAAAAAGCACAACCTTGCTGCTCGCTTTTGTAGCGGCGTCGGCAAGTTTCGATCTTCTCATTAGAAACCTAATTGGACAGGTGGAATGAATACATTGGTGGTTCTGTAGAAAGTGCGGTGAGGATTTTTGGGAGGGAGGTAGCAACATTAAGGGCCGGTATGTACGATGAAGAACGATGGAAGGGAAATTTTCGATGATGCAACGGGAATCAATGCTAGGGGTTGTGTGGGGGGAAAAGGAGGTGGGGTCAACAGGAGATGAACCCAGGATGGTGGACGAAGGTGTCTGACATGCGAAAGAGACAACAAATGAGGATCAGAGTTCCATGAGGGAGCAGAAAGGATGTGGGAAGAAGACGATTTCGGTACCAAGTGGTGACGTGATGGAGTATTTGCCTCCAGGCAAAACGTCCATCGGGTGGGACGAAATCAAATCAACTTTCCAAACTTGGTTCCGTCGACCTTGGCGTTGGCCTTCAGTTCCGCCTTCTTGATGATCCTGTAAGCTTCACCGGGAACAACGTACGAGAGCGCCTTGTCATTGATGCGCTTCTTGGCTTCTTCAGCAGACACTTCCTGGCCCTTGATGTGTTGGGCGAGTTGCTGTTGAGCAGCGGCGACGGTGGAGGTGGTGAGTGGAGCGGTCTCGTCCCTAGGGGTTGCGGGGGACGAGTCCTCGTCATCGTCCGATGTGACAGGCGACGGTGGAGCGCCGGCAGGCCTCTTGCTGGAAACACCGCTGTTGGCGGCCCGTTGCTCACTTTCGGCTCGGGCAATCTCATCCTTCGCCAATTGGTAACCACCATCAAGGACTCCAACCCTCATCATGGAGAGCAAGTTGTGGGCGGCGTTCGAGTGGTCGTATACACCTCCCAAAAAGGCTGTGGTCGCGTCCTTGCCGATCTTTCCGGTCAGTAGGTGGCGACCTCCAGGGTGTTCATCGAGGAAGGATGAGATGTCGTGAATGAAGCCGTGAACGACGATTAGAGGGCGCGTCTTGGACTCCTCGACAAAGTCGTCCCAAGAGATCACGGGCAGGTGCGACGACGACTTTGGCCACTCGATCTTCTCGTTGAGCTCGTAAGCCTTCTGAAGCTGCATCGCGAGGCGACCTTTCTGAACCTCATTGTCTGGGAAAGTCTTGAGGTGCGAGGCGAGACCAAGCATTTGCATGGTGGAGATAAACCACTTGGTGGGGTCGTACTGGTACCAATGGATGGCATTCCTGAAGTCCATAGGGAACTGATGGTGGAAATTGTGGTATCCCTCCCCGACGGTGACGAGGGCGGTGATAAAGTGGTCACGAGGGGTCATCTTGTTGTCGAAGGAAGCCTCCCCGAGGTAGTGAGCAAGAGAGTTGACACAGAAAGTCGAGTGGTGAACGAAGACGAGACGGGCGACCGCCGCGAAGTAGAATCCACCCCTCCAGTCACCCCAGCCGAGGCCAGCTACCAAGGTTGGGAAGGCGAAACCCCAGAAAAGGATCAGCGGAAGGTAAAACTTGTGCTGGAACTTGATGACTGGGTTCTTTCGGAGGTCGGAGATGTCGGCGACACCTGGCTTGCGCCTTGGCTTGACGATCATCCACCCGATGTGCGACCAGAGAAGGCCGAAGTGGGCACCATACGGGTCGAGGTCTGTGTCGGTGTACCTGTGGTGGGCACGGTGGCCACGGGCCCACCAGTGGATGGAGCCCTCTACGGCGCCGGATCCCATGCAAGCGAGGAAGTACTGGAGGGGACGGGAAGCATTGTATGCACGGTGGGCCCAAAGACGATGGTAGCCAGCTGTGATCCCGAGCCCTGTAAAGAAATAGTAGACAGTTGCCCAGATGAAAGTCTTTAGCGAAAAGCTAGTGGTGAAGATACCGTACACTGCGAGGAGAGGGGTAGTGGTGAGGATGATGAACGAGACCCATTGAATCTCGCTGAGGATGTTCTTCCACTCGATCGGTGGAAGTGGCTTCTCCTTGCTGAGAACCCTTGAGACGTAGTCATCTGGAAGGTCGGCATCCACAGGCGCGAAGTCGTCCTTGTTCACCGGTGCTTTGGCACCTGTCTTTCTCTGGGTGACCTCTGAGTCGGTCATTTTCTCGTCTGATTCCTTCGCCGAAAACAATGGACGGAAAGATCTGGATGTGAGAAAAGGTGGAGGAAAGGAAGGGAAGGGAAGTGAACCCGTTCGGACAGGAATATTATGCCGTGGGGTCGTGGATGTGGGGTGCTGGTGAGGAAGGGGAGGACGATAGAAGGACAAGAAAGACTTTATAGAAAGAGGCCTCTTGTGAAAAAAGTGCGAGCTGGTTGGGTGGCGGCCGTGGGCTGGACAGCGTTGAGGCTTTGTTAAGATTGCCCGTGCCTCGGTCCTTTCTGGCTTGGATTCTCTTGTTTTGGTTTGCCTCCTTTGCGTTCGTTCGTTCTTTCATTACTACTCTCTTGTCCAACAAAGTGACATCCTTGTTCGTTTCTTGCATGTTTCCCCCTTTCCTCTTCCTACTCTCTCGAAAAAGTGGGAGAGAGGGCGGAAGAGCGGGGGCAAAGCCAAAAGTGGGAATAGGGAAGGGGGATGTAAGTGAGCTTTGGACGAAGACCGAAGCCGAAGCAATTAGAACGTTCAAAAGACGCTTTCGAATTCACCCGATTTCCTTCGAGTAAAAAGCCTTTTTGTAAGCCCTGGGATAAGGGCCGATATTTCTTCTTTCAAAGGTTTCGAAACGTCGCGGGAGAGCTGAGAAAATTGGAATTAGAAATCCGAGATAAGATATTTATTAGCTCGTGATAATAAGGACCTTCCCAAAGACTTAAAGCTGTGGCTCCCAAGGGGGTTTCGAAAAAATTTGAAAAAAGTGTTGGGGCAAAAGTCATACCCGGCTCTTGCCTCGGCCAACTCGACTGGCGTGTGGCGAGGAAACATCCCCGTCGCGTCGTCTTCTCCTGAGGTGAGGAAAAAAATTAAAAATTAAGAACCCATCCCCGGCCTTTGTCTTCGACCCACGCTCAAGGCGGCTAGTGGTGTGAGATACATTGCCAATTCTTCATCTACATATGTACGTGCGAGGTTACCAAAACCTCCAAGGATGGAGAACATGGGCCGGGATCGCCTTTAGTGACGCCCGCCTCTTCTCGTCCGCGACGTTACCTACTCCGGTTTCAACCTGTTATCCAGCTATGTGAGTTGGGTGACCCTGAGACTCGGAAGGGTCTTTGATGACTGCCTCTGCCAATGCCTATTCGAGCCAAAACCATAAGAACGAGGTTCGGTATTCACGCATTCATTCCTTTGCCAAATCCTGCTCACCTTGAAGTGGTATCTGTACAAGGCGGGGCTGGCGCGGTTGCAGTTGAAGGCTATCAGGAAGCTTACCTAAGAAGATAACCATTCTTGCGGATCCCTCAGGTATCCGGTCACATAGTGCAATGTGCAGCAAATTACATGTGTATCCAAAGAAAGGCCCTCCGCAATGCGCCTTCTCTCCCCTTTTCGCATCATCAGTTGCTTCAAACCCTTCAATGTTGAAACGCACCCACATCCCTGCTCCGTTCAGAGTGGTCCATGAGGTAAAGCCTCGGTCACCGATTCTGGTGACCTTGGGAGAGATGGTCGGGCATGCGAAATGGTGGTGCACCTGTGATTTTCAACGTGGAAGTGTCACTGAACCCTGGTCCTTACTGGAGAGAATGCTGTTTTTCAGTCTTTTCCTGAAATGCTGAGTGGCAACGGTAATAGGACGTGAGAAAATAGATATCGAACGTGCGCTTTTCTTATGCTACTGCTTGGGCCGGCTTGCCCAGGTCCATCAGTTGCTCCTTTCTCGTTTCCGTGAAAGACGATCATCACCAGATTATTTGGACTCCTCCGAGTCACCCGTCGAGCAACCTCAGGAAGGTGCTCAGGGGCTCTTCGAGAAAGTAAGGCTCTGGACTCCTGGTCATTCCCCACACCTTCGATGGAAATGGCGGATATGTATCTAGTGGGGCGCAGCTGTAGAGACGCTTTTCGACGGATTCTCAAAGCCATTCCAGGTGAGGAGCTTAATCGTGATGGGAATTCTTCTAATGGGTTTGGTCCTCCTATGACTAGGTCGGGATCCCTACTGACAAGAGTGCATGGCAATGCTGAATGCCGGTTGTTGGTTCTAATTTGATTATGGCGGCGTAGGTTTCCTATTTTGTCTGGATGGTGTTGTTGGAGACGAAAAAGAGGGGTACGCGAAATGTTGGGGAAGGCCTTCAAGAAAAGCTGCGGGTCGGTCACCGAGGCCGGGAGGCCGGGGCTCATTTCTTTGGCGAGGGGGAAGAATTTTCCACCGTCTGCTTGGTGGCTAGATGACTAAGCTTCGGGGAAAGTCGGCAGCGATTGGAGAAATCGGTCAACCCCCCCCCCCGATCGATTCAAGAAAGCCACATAGATGTGTGCAACCCTTTCCCTACCCTGATCTTGTAAACGATGCGACGTGGTGCACGCTTAGCCAAAGGACAACCCTCACTGACGCACTGGTTCGTAAGCCTTGGACGACCATTGCTGGCTTTTAGAGTTTCAGAGAGAGCATTTTGTTGAGCCACACTCTGACGACAAGTGGTACGCATGCTTAGACGATACTTCAGTAAGAGTCTTGTGTGTGCAGAAAATTGCCAAAGCTGGAGGTGCTGTGACGGGAGGTCGTCATTGGTCTTCGTTCTTTCTACACGACATGGATGAGGCGGAAGAGCATCTGGAACGATCCAGCTACGTCTCAATCCCGATCCCTTGAAGCCGATGTATAGTACAGAGCGTGCCTGTCTCTTCTTCCGCCTCTGGTGCTTGGTGTTCTAGCCTTGGCCCGAGTTGCGATGCTGAGCCTCGCAGAAGAGGGAACATCACGCTGCCTTCCGAACTCTTTCTTACGAAAGCAACCCAGAGAAAACTCACGAGCGTTCTCGTACAAAAAGAATTAATGATCACGTGAGTAAAAGAAGCTTCGTCAGAATGGAGTAGAAGGAAGAAAATAAAACCAAAAAAAGGAGGTGGTGGAAATGATGATTAAAAACATGGCGCGCAGACTTAAAACGCCTCGATACCCTTTTCCGAAGGTCTTCCGGGATTGGGAAAGGAAGAATGACTCGACTCGAAACCAACATCGTTTGGGGGCCCGTGTGAGACTGCACAGGCAAAGCGGAGAAGACACGGTGTCACCTCTACTTGAGTTCGGCGTGAGATCGTTCAGCATCGGACGATCACCTAGGGTTGCTCCTTTTAAACCCACCACTTCTTCTTCGTCGGAAAGCTTCATCCTCATGCGAATTCCTCTGGAGGGTTTGACTCCAATCCGGAGAACAGGGCGAGAAGCCAGATCGGTTTCGATGAGGCCGGGAGGAGCGAGACGTTAAAACTCTTCTTTGTCGTAACGCTGTTCCCTTGTTGCATCGCGTCACGCGCGATTCCTTCGTTTCGCTCTTGGTTAGTGGGGGCAACTTGCGAGTTGTCACAAATCCCACTTTTTCGACTACCTCCTCTAAGCCCACATGAACGTTCACCTTACTTTTACTTTACCTAGTCACTCTCCTTAAAAATCTTTAGGCTAGATACTTTTCAGGCGCGCGCCGAGCTTCATTTTACAAAAGAAACGACACATTAAAAGTGGACTTCATACTCCATCTTCCCAGCACATTCGAATGACAGATTCTCCACTCCGAAATCCTAATACGTACGAAGAACCACGAATACAACCTCTTATGTGAAAATACAGACTCATTTCGGGACGACTAAACCAATATCCTCAGATTAGTTATACATAAGACGTCCATTTGTGTTGTTATTTTTGTAGGTTCCGAATGAAATAAAGGGAAGGGCGGATTCGCCAAAGCCGAACCCCTTTCGCTTGTCGCGTTACGGGTAGGGTGGAAGAGTCCCAGATCCGTGAAGGGACCACCACTACTTCTATGGGAAAGGGTCATATGTCATGCTGGCAAGCAATCATCGATGAGAACACTGACTGCTGATTGCCATTCACATGACTTGTCTAGGGCTCTCACCTCAACCTGGAAACCCAAGTTGCGCTCACTGACTCACAACTGTGATTGAGAACGTCGTCGAGAGACACTCACGTCTAGGCTCGACCCCATCTTGCTACCTACTCACCGAGAAAGGGTATTTCTTCGTTTCAATATTTAATAGAATGTGTCTGGGACGTGCTCCCGGCCCGCCTCCTGAATCCAACCCCCTCTTCCCTCGCTTGTCTCATCCATCAGCACACGTAAAACTTCCCTGCGAGCGCCTCTTTTCTTCTCCCCTCCTTTGGTCAGTCAGAGTCATCCATAGAGTCATCCAGTCCAACAGTGCAGAGACGGTCACAGTGAGTACGTTCGCGTTGACTAAGATTCTTCCTGAAATCCTTCTCGCCTTTAAATCCTTATTTTTAATTCCAAATCCCTTTTTTTCTTTGAATTCTCCTTTTTCTTCTCCTTCTTCTTCTTCTTCCCATTCGCTGCCTCTGACTCCAACCATTCATGATTCACTACCTCAAACTTCTGCCCGCCACCCAGCCAGCTGCCGAACTTTACATCTCCCCTCATACCCTTTGAGGTTTCCTTCCCCTCTTTCTTTTTTCCACTCACTCTCTTTTGGCTTTGATTTTATTTTTCTCTCTCTCAGTAAATCACGCAAGCAGTCAAACCCGTGGATAACCAAGGGATCCCCAACCCGTCTTCGTGAAATCAAGCTTGCCCTTTTCCCCATCTCTTCTCCAATAGACGCCCCTTCCCTCCCTACCACATCTTTCCTCGACCCCCAATGCCAGCCCGTCTCCCCTCCTTCAGACTTGCATCCACCTCTTCCCTTCTTAATACTTCATCTCTGAGGTCCTCACCCGCTCTCATCCCTCGAGCTTCCCTCATTCCTTCCTCTGCCCCTGCAAACTCGGTCAGGTCCATCTCAACCACCCTTCCCAAGATGAACTCCGTCCCAATCCCAAACGACTTCGTGAGTATTTTTTTTTTTTTGCTAAGTCATTCTACTCTCTACTCCTCTCTTCTTTCTCTCTCTCTCTCTCTCTTTCTCTTTCTGGGTGGTGACTCAACCACAATGGGAGGGCAGGATGGAGCATTACGTAGAATGTGGCGGAGGGTATGATGGTTTTCACTTGACTCGACCATTTGCTGACAGCCTGTCAAAATCTTCTTACTTTTCATTCCTTTTTTCATTTTTATTTTCACAATTTCCTCTTGACGTCGCACAACACGGCGCCTTACAGAACAAGTGCCTCTACCAGCCCCTCGCTGAGGCTGACCCAGAGGTTCAGAGGATAATCGAGAATGAGACCTACAGGCAGTTCACCGGTCTCGAGCTCATTGCTTCTGAGAACCTGACCTCGCTCGCCACCATGGAGGCCAACGGCTCGATGCTCACCAACAAGTACTCTGAGGGTCTCCCAGGTGCTCGCTACTACGGTGGTAACGAGTACATCGACCAGCTTGAGGAGCTCTGCAGGAAGAGGGCGCTCGAGGCTTTCAGCCTCGACCCTAAGATCTGGGGTGTCAACGTCCAGCCATACTCTGGCTCGACTGCCAACTTCGCCACTTTCACCGCCCTTCTCCAGCCCCAGGACAGGATCATGGGTCTTGGCCTCCCAGACGGTGGCCACTTGACCCACGGTTACTACACTGCCAAGAAGAAGATCTCGGCCTCCTCCATCTACTTCCAGTCGTTCCCATACCAGGTTGACACCAAGACCGGTTACATCGACTACGCTCTTCTTCACAAGAACGCCAACCTCTTCAAGCCTAGACTCATCATCTGCGGTGGCTCCGCTTACCCTCGTGACTGGGACTACGCCAAGCTCGCCGAGACCGCCAAGGGTCAGGGTGCTTACTTGATGGCCGACATTGCCCACATTTCTGGTCTCGTCGCCGCCAAGGTTCAGAACAACCCATTCGAGTACTGTGATGTTGTCACCACCACCACCCACAAGACCCTCCGTGGACCTCGTGCCGGTATGATCTTCTTCCGCAAGGACAGGAACCCAGAGATCGAGGCCAACATCAACGCCGCCGTCTTCCCAGCTTGCCAGGGTGGTCCACACAACAACACCATTGCCGGTATTGCCGTCGCCCTTAAGCAGGCCGCCGACCCAGCGTTCAAGGAGTACGCTCTCCAGGTCATCAAGAACTCGCAGGCCATCGCCAAGACCCTCTCCAGCCATGGCCACAAGCTTCAGACCGACGGCTCTGAGAACCACTTGGTTCTCTGGGACCTTCGACCTCTCGGCCTCACTGGCTCCAAGATCGAGAAGATCTGCGACCTTGCCCACATCACCGTTAACAAGAACGCTGTTTCCGGTGATACCTCGGCCCTTGTCCCAGGTGGTGTCCGTATCGGAACTGCCGCTTTGACCTCTCGATCCATGACCGAGAAGGACATGGAGAAGGTCGCCGAGTTCCTGCACCGCGCCGTCAGCATCGCTGGCGTTCTCCAGGAGGAGGCCGGCTCCAAGTTGTTGAAGGACTTCGTTGCCAAGGCCACCACCGGCGATGGCAAGGGCAGGCAGATGATCGAGGAGCTCAAGAAGGAAGTCATCGCTTTCGCCACCCAGTTCCCACTGCCAGGTATTCCAGACACCAGCGTCATCAAGGCCCCACAGGCCTAAATGCTGCCTGTCTCTGATGCATCTGCCACTTTCGCCTGTCAACTCTCTCATCTTGACCACACTCTCATCTTGACCCAGATTTTCCGCGGACCTCAACGTCGCATGCACCAATCCAACCCCCCCACCTTGTTGTAGAATCACTCCTTCAAAACGAAAACTTCTTAAAGGAAACGAAAAAGGGAACCCTTCCAAGCTCTTGTTTCAATACCCTTTCTAGTCAGGAGGGTCCCGATCTCGGGACGAGGCGCGGTTCAAGGCTCCACTTTACAGAAGAAAAAAAGCATATCCATCGGTCTCCTTGCCATTCTAGAATTAAGGTCGCTCCCATGCCATCCCATCTCTCCATCTCTGTCATCCCCCTTTCCACGTCTCCCCATTTTTTTTTATCCCTTTCTCTTTCAACCTCATGTATGATCAGATCAAAGTAAGCCTGCAATATCATTCAACCGAACGGAGGTTTCGGATCTCCCACTGAAAAAAGCGAGAGTCTGAAATTTCCCGCGCAGCTAGAGATCAGCATGCAAAAGAGCCGATAAAGGGTGTATCTTTGGAAGGGGGGTAAATTGGGTAGGAAGTCGTCCTGTTGCACTCGTCCTGTTGCACTCCCCTTCCCAACTTGAAACTCTCGTACCTCGTCCTCTCGGCCGATTCATGATCACCTGTGATCGCCATCTACCGCCACTCCCGAAGGGCTGACTCTTCCGATCCGATCCATTCGCGTCCCTAACCTTCCATCTTCCATCTTGCCCGCCCCTATGGATTCGTGTCAGTGCTTTGCGAGGAATGATCTGCGTGCGGGAGAGGGGGGATTGGTTCGAGCTTGATGGGAGATCTTTTGTCCCTCCCCTACCTTTGCAGCGTACGTACCTCGAATCCGAGCCTCGATCGTGAGATCTCTCAGGCCACCTCGTCCCTTCCTTGCTCCAACATGAGCAAGCAAGGGAGTCATCCTCATCATTCGTTTTCGATTCAAGTCGCTCGAAAGGAGAGAGGGAGGGCGAGGAGGATCGCTTTGTGTCTCCGCAGATTTCTACAACCCTCCTTGCTCATTCCTTTTCAGTTCAAGTTTCTTCCGTTCCCAAGAGCTGCGTGAAGGGGATTTGAAGGTCTCCTTCAGGCTCCACCTTGCATTCATGACCACTTTGAACTCCCCCAATCTCGTTTAGCAAGTTTTCGGAGCGGTTCAGCGTGACCCTCCGCCCTTCCCTTTCTTGTTTCTATTTCCAGCACACTTTTGCTAGAACCTTCCTTCCACTCCACTTCCTCTGCCCCTCCCATGTCGTAATTTTGGTCTACTTCTTGCTCTTCCGGAGGGGTTTCATGGGTCTAGGTTCGAAGGGACAGTACCCAACGGCTTACCTGTATGCACACACGCAACATGAACACATGTTACCACACCAGGTTGAGGAGGAGAGCGGGAATCCACTGGACTGGAGTGGAGTCGATGGGGCTTTCACTTTCGTCTCTCTTCACTCGCGGGCTCGCACGGAAGCGTGAGCAGACCTCCTGCGAAAAACGAGGGGAAGGATCCAAGGGCATGCTATGACAGAACACTGTTGATCGCAGGGGCGATTCGATGATGGCTCCTGGGGAGAGGGGAGACGCAGGTCACACGAGCGGGGTTGGTTCTATAAGCTCGAATCCAATCAAGCTGCAATCGCCTTTCCGACAGTTGAGATCCATCCAGAGTCGAGCAGAAGGGTGCAAGTCACAGTCATGGGAGCAGTGTGGGGGGG
>KZ819704.1:0-87108 GCA_003144235.1 Violaceomyces palustris | reverse complement strand
GAATCTATCACCACAAACCCTCGGGATGTCCAGGAAGGTCAGAGGCAAGTTGGCCTCCGCTCTTTCCGACATCCAGGTCTTCCAACACCCTCTGCCAGAGCCTGCTTCTTGCCAACGGGTCGTCGCACTCTGGTCTTCTGACGTTGACGCTGGTCCTGTTGATGAATTTCCCCCCGTACTTTGCGCTCACTCCAGGGTTTGGCTGGCCCGCCTTGCCGTCCTTTCCCTGTGAGAGGACCGAGGCCGGCAAGCCCAAGCTCGGGTCCAGCGCAGCAAACAGGATGGCGATCGATCCCTGCTCGGGCGTGATCGAGAGCCTAGGGATCAGGATCTTCTTCAGCATCTCGATAGGCCAGTAGAGGTCAAAGTTTGGATTGTTCCAGATGTTGGAGCCGACGAACTGGGATGGGGAAGGAGGGGAGGGATGGGATCCAGGCCGGGCGCGAAACGAAAAAAAAAAAAAAAACGGAATGAAAAATGGAAGAAATGGAAGGAAAGAGGGAGGAAGAAAGTGCGAAGATGAACTTGTCAGCAAAAGCTCATCACCCTCCTCTACGCCTCATGTCAGGTCTTCCTGCGGTCGAGGAAGGGAACAGGATGACTCACCCCTGGGTGGATTCCGTGAGCGATGACGTGCCTGTAATCGTCCGACCTGCTCAACCTCTGCTGAAGCTCGACGGTCCACATGAGGAACCTCAGCTTGGTGTCGCAGTACCACTGAACCCCGCTTAGACCCCCAGACAGCTGCTTCTCGTCGTTGAAGTTGGCAAAGTCCAGGTTGCCTCCGTTGTGGAAGCAAGAGCAGGTGTTGATGATCCTAGGCGCCACCGACCTCTTCATCGATGGCAGGACGTAGAACGTGATCAGGCAGTGACCCAGGAAGTTGACCGAGTCTTTTTTTTTTTTTTTTTTTTTTTTTTAATTTCCCCCGATGGATGTGGCAGTGCGAAGGAGAGGGTTTTGAGATTCAGGAGGAAAGCATCAAGGAAGTGACGGGGGGGAACGAACGGCAAGACTTACTGGTCAGCTCCAATCCATCCTCGGTGATGATCCTCTTTCCGGCGCTGAGGCCAGCGTTGTTGGCGAGGATGTCGCAGACCCTCCCGCTCTCCTTCCACCTTTGACCGAAGGCGTGGATGCTTTTGAGGCTGGCGAAGTCGACCTTCCACCACTCGACCTTTTCAGGGGAGCATCCGCTGAGCCTGACCACGTCCGCCAACGCCTCCTTCGGGTGCTGCTCGTGACTCTGCGAGTCCCTGCAGGCCATGACGACGCTGGCTCCGGCCTTGGCAAAGTAGATGCATGCCTCCTTTCCGATGCCCGAGTTGGAGCCCGAGACGATGACCGTCTTGCCTCTCAGGTCGTTCTCCGGCGACTCGAGGTCCGGCAGGGGGAGCGTGTCCGAGATCTCGCAGAGGTACTTTCTGTAGAACCTGTAGAGCCTCGACCACTCCTGGGTCGTCGGAAGGAGGCCAGGGCCATCGCAGTGGGTGTCGTAGACGGATGGGGCAGAAGAGGACATGGTCTCTATGATGGGGGTATACAGAGTCAGAAAACGATTGTATTAGATAAATTAAAAAAAAAAAAAACCGTCACGGATGCGGTCCTGGGAGATCCTTAGATGGTGAAGACGGTGAAGGTAGAGCAGGGATGAAGCAGGGAGATCTACGAGAGGGGCTAAGGAGTGGGGTTGGTATGAAACGGCCGGAGGGTAGATGTAGATAGATGCTGGATCGAGAGAGGGAGGGAGTGGAGGATGGATGGATGCAGGGGACGGCGCCAGGTAGGGACGTTGGGATCGTTCGACTTTATAGAGAAGAAGTATGAATGGATGCGTGCTACAGAACTGTACGGAACCATTCGCAACACACTCTGACTGAACCGGTACGAGGTGCTTGGTCGCTGTGAAATCCCTCCATCTTTTTCACGCTACCAACTGCGCGGATGGAAGGGACGATCCTGAGGTAAGCGTGAAAGAGCGAGAGGTTCGAAAGGAAGAGAGAGTTAAGAACCTTGGGAAAAGGAAGGGGCCCCTGCTTGGGGAGGAAGGGGAGTTTCGTAGCATGCCGTCGCCGCCGCCGCCGCCTTTCAAGCAGAGCGTGAAAGTTTGGGAAGCGAGGTGGAGAGGGAGAGAGCGAGAGGGGGAAAGGAGAGAGGGCGGAGAGAGAACCACAACGAGGAGATTGAGTGGGAACCTTGCATGCAGACGAACAGACCACAGCCCATCCCCGCCAAACGTTTGCAAAGTGATTCTCCCTTTCCCTTCCTCCTCCATCCTCCTCCATCCACCTCCTCCACCTCCTCATTGACGATCCTTCGCTACTGGCTGTTGCTCGTCGGCGGAAGAGTTTCATCTGCCGATCCAACGCAGACTTGCCATCTTCTTCATCCCATCGGGTCATGATCGGCGGTTCTTGGTTTCCGCACGAAACGGTGAAAAGAACGGCGAGCGTCTGTTCACTCCGTCTCCTCGCCCGCTTCTCACCGTAATTCAACGCGGCGATTTGCTCGGAGCCAAGATCTTGAGTTCTGGATCGGGTGAATCACGATTGCCCTTATCGAGATATGCGGTGCACGCACGTAGCCCCACCGTGACCGTCACTCCGACTCTGATCATTGGCTTCGGCGCTTTTTCGCACTTGAATCACTGAGATGACCAATCCCGATCCAGCCAAGGCGTCATCCTTCCCGCATCCCGACACCAGCCAAGAAGGTGCTGGGTGGCGTGAGGACGAGGTGGTGGAACGACAACAACAACAGTCAGATAAATCACCTCGACAGAGAGTTCGGCCTAGGAAGTCAACCAATTGTGAATGGATACGTGACTTGAACCCCTCTTCTCACAATGCACAGGTGGGGTGCATGCATGCAGTCAGTGCGATACGGACACTCAGACTCTGTACCAAGCATACACACACACAAAACACCACCTTGGCATCTTTGAAGGTTCAAGGGTTCGGAGCAAAAGTGTTTAAAAGAGGGAACCGAACAAGGTCGGTCGGATGGGTCAGGTCGGTGGATCCCTTTCCCTTCCTTTTCTCCTTCCAACGTCCCTTTTCCTCTCCCTAACCACCATCCCTATCCCTTGCCGCGACGACGGCGACGACGATCATGCCCACCCTCCTCCCACCATCCCGACCTGGTCTCAACATCCTCACCCATCCGGCGACGCTCGGTGGACCAGAGTCCCAATCCCACCTCCTTCTCACCTCCCTGTCACGCCTGCTCGGTTGGATCTACTTCACCGCCTGGTCCGTCTCCTTCTACCCTCAGGCGATAGCCAACTACCGCAAAAAGTCGACCGCCGGCGTTTCGAACGATTACCTCACGCTCAACGTCCTAGGCCACGCCAGCTACGCCATCTTCAACCTCGCCTTCCTCCTCTCCCAGACCGTCCAGAAAGAGTACCGACAGAGGCATGATGGCAACCAGAGCGTCGTCAGGTGGAACGACGCTGCCTTCTCCGTCCACGCAGCCTTCCTCTCCGCCTTCACCCTCTTTCAGGCCTGGCGCTACAGCGCTGCAGCCCACCGTCCTCACCCTCGCTACCACGTCAGCAAGCCGGTCTCGCTCAGCTGCCTCTTCATCCTCCTGCTCTACTCTACCTCGTTCTTCGCCTCTTGGCTCGGCTGGATCGGCTGGATCGACAGTGTCATGCTGCTAAGCTACGTCAAGCTCTACGTGAGCCTAGTCAAGTGCATAGTGAGTATGCTTTCCAAACCCCGCTGAGAGCCGTGCCTCAGGTAGAGGCTGAACGCGACTTGAGTCCCCCTAAAACCACCCCTTTCCCCTTCTGCCCCCATCAATCCTTTCTCCAGCCCCAGGTCAAGTTGAACCACCAGAGGAAATCCACTAGTGGCTTCTCGATAGAAAACATTCTGCTCGACATCACCGGTGGAACATTGAGCCTAGCCCAGCTCTTCCTCGATGCTGGGTTGAGCGGGGACTGGTCGGCGATCACCGGCGACGTTGGAAAATTGTGAGTTTGTGCTGACCCTCCCCTTACCTTTCCGTTCCGCCACGGCCGCCTCCATCGTGTACCTCCTTGTCTTCATTCTCCTCGTTCCTAGGGCACGAAATTGATCGCACACCACCCGCTTCCCCTCATCTCTCTCCACCCCCCTTCCTTGGTTCGATCCATCGCATCGACGGTCGAGTAGCGGCCTCTCGCTGATCTCCATGGTCTTTGATGGGATCTTTGTGGCTCAACACTACTTCCTCTACCCCGATGCGAGATCGAGCGTCAACGGAGCGAGTGAGGAGCAGGGTCCTCGATCCAGCTCAAGGTCCAGGTCCAGTTCCAGAGGGTCAAGGCCCAGGTCCACCTCTAGATTCGTCGGGACGGAGCGCGAAGCATTACTATAGATGTGAAAGACGGGTTTCTAGAGGATCCCTTCTTGTAACCCAACCCGAATCCAATCCCCCCTTGCCCAATTTTTCCACCCTAGAACAAGTAAACTTTTTGAATCCTACAAAGAGCAAACGGACGAAAGCGAAGAAGTAGAAAACCACCCAGTCCTCTCTCGCAACTCTTCTTCTCCACTTACCTTTCTTCTCTTATTTTTTTCCGTCGAAATTCATCGTTCATATACCTCTTCTCCCCCTTCCCCCGCACCACCACCACGAGGAGTGGAGAAATGAAGTTTGGTGAGTCACAAGCCAAGTTCGAGGAAGTACGTCTCATGATCGGAGGATGCTCTGGAGAAACCGTTCTGCAGAGATTTTCCTCCCTCCTCCCCTTGAAGGCTTTCTTTCTTTATCCCGGCCTGTCGACTGAGCGAGACCCACCTAACAATCCGAATCACCCAGACTCTCACTCTTTTGTCGGACTTGGTCCCAAGCGGGAAAGGCGGAAGCGCAGCCGAATCTCCAACGTCGACCTCTCTTCTTTCTTTTCAATTTCTACCGACGGAAAGAGCCAGAGAGGATAAGATTTGGTTCATATTTTTGTTTCATTTTCATCTTCTAAAGAATAAAAATTGCTTTCTTAACCCCACCAAAAAGTCTCCACCACCAAGGTACGGAAGCGATGGTTCTCAAAAAAGTCCTCCCGCCTTGCCATTCCGTGATCTTTCCCATCCCCTTCACCCTTCTCCATTCAACTCCGAACAAGCTCACAATCTTCTTTTTGTCTCGCTCGAGATTCGATAGCAAGCCACAAGGCTTCTGCGAATGTCAGTGTGGGTACCTGACACTGAAAGGATGGCAATCTTTGCGAGGAGGCCTTCCCCTCCCCCTCTATTTTTTTTTTTTTCCTTTGCTCGGTGTGTGTTCGGATCCGTCGCTCTCATCAGAGAAGATTACCACATTCGAACCTCTAGCGAATGAAGGAGACAAGCAGAAAAAAAGGGGGCGGGCGGCAAAGAAAGAAGGGGGAAAAATCTTCGGAGAAGGGCGAAACCCCACCAGGGGAGCTTCCCTACTGGGCAACCGGCTCTTGTCATCGCCCCGAGTCACTGTGTGGGCGGTTGCGCGACAGACCCCTTGAGAGAAAGAAAAGTGGGGCCATCATCGTTACAAGAGCGAGCTTAAAGGTTCCATGGAGACTCTTCGAGGGAGGTGGTGTCGATGCAGTTCTGTTTTTTTTTTCTTACTCATTCACATATTTGACCATTCTTCCTGATTCTGTCCTTGAGAGTTTTTTCAGCTAGAGATCTGGTCAGTTGGTTGCTCGACTTCATTGGTTGGTTGCTTGATTCCTTCCGGGAGAAGGCGAAGGGAGGAAGAGCGGCTATGGGTAACCCTAGGGACCGGGAACGTGTCGCTCTCTCTTACCTTCCTTGCTATCCTTCTTCCCCCGCTCCTCCCCCCCTCCTTCTCCGCGAGGTTTTCATCTCGAAGGGGAAGAGAGAGGAGGATCTCCACATGGTCATCACTCAAAGGTTGGAACCCTTTTTTCCCCCCTTCCTTTCCGAGGCAAAACGGGTGGCAAAAAAAACAAGCCACCCACCTCTACCACCCACTTCTCCTCGTATCTTCTTCTCGACAACTTTTCCCTCTTCATCAACTCTCCAGCCTTCTTCTTCACGCTTCACTTTTTTTTTGTTTCTGCACGACTTGTTTTTTGGATGGATCATCTTTCTTTGGTGGTTGGAAGAGAAAGGTTAGCAAAAAGAAAAAGGAAGACATTCTCGATCTCGATCCATACAAAGGAAAGGTTCAGGTGATTGAAAAAAAAAAAAAAAAAAGGGACCTCATGGACTCACCCTGCCCGGTACTCTGGGCGTGGCGTCCTTTTTTTTTTCTTATTTTTTTTTGTCTTTCCTGTCTCTTTTCTTTTCTTTCTTCACAAGTCCAACCTCCGTCCCAAGTCGGAGCCATCAGCATGGTTCCGGATCTCAAAGAGAGTCCAGCCAAACCCCACTCGATTCAGGGTCCTAGTTTAGGAGAAAGCTAACTCCCACACCACTCAAGTACCTCAGATTCTTCACTTTCTCTTTTCCCCCCTTGGTGCCTCGGGGCATGACAGAACCTCGGACCGAGCCTCCCTTGGTCAGTCACCCCAACCCTTCCTTTCCGCGAGAAGAGCTCGACAGAGTTGAGTTCATTTCCCACGCAGAGTCTCTCTTCCGAAAAACTCTTGCTGCTCCAAACCGAAATCTCGAAAGAAAAAGGAAAGAAAAGAAAAAAGAACAGTCTTGGAGTAGGATTGTGGAGACAGAGGTAAGGGGGAGAAAGGTATCAGAGAGAGGGAGGGAGTAGAAAAAGCGAGCCGAGGCCTTCCTTCGAGGGGGGCGTCGGGAGTGGCTTTATTTCTCTCTCTCTCTCTCTCTCCTTCTCTATCCCTCCCTCTCTCTCTCTTTTCCCGTCATCCTTCCTTCGACTGACACCCCACCCTCTCCAATCCGGTTCCTGTTTCTTCTTTCCTTCCTCCCAGTCTTTCACAACCTCTTCCCTCCCACACTCATATTTCTGTTTGTTTGCTTGCCTTCTTTCTCTCTCCTGAATCTTCCTCCCACCTCGACGATCAGACCAGTACCCTGCTCTCAAGTGTCTGAGACCGAAGGGATCCAGGTCACTTCAGTTAAAAAAAAAACAAGAAAGAAAGAAAGAAACAAAGAACAATAAAGAAAGAATTTCCTGGCTGCTTGGGGAAGACGGGGCGATGAATCTTCAGCCACCTCCACGCGTTGTCACCAACTCGACCTCCTCGTCTTCGACCTTCATTCCAGTTCCAATCTCCGTTGTCGATTGCTCTTGGAAGGAGGAGGACCTCGACCCTTTCGTTCTGAACGAGTGGAAGATCCACAAGAGGCGACCAGCCTGCCCTGGAACCCTCAACCTGATCTTGCCTCACATTCTGCAAAGCCAGGATCTTTGGCAAGCCTGTCCAAGGACTTGCCTCATCTCCGAGACCTCTACCAAAGCCGAGACTCCTTCAATGGACCCCAACTCTGCTGCCTGTATATCGTCTCCGTCAACAGATGAGGCTCGTAAACTCGGTGGAGCCGAATTCCTTGGATCGCGAACGTCTCCAAAGGTCGATGGTGACAGATGCGGAAACCATTTGAACCTCCCGAGCCTTCATGAGCCGATCAAGAAACTGAACAAGTCAAGCAGGGTGCTGCGCATCGGAGGAATTGACCACGACGTCAAAGGCGAATCCAAGCATGGTCAGAGCTTGGGAACACTGGGCAGCGACCTTTCGGATCGACTTTTTCCGTACCAGAACGACCAGGACGAGGAAAGCGAAGAAGCATACAACCATTCTCTCCACTCAGTCTCTTCCGCTTCATCCAGCCTCCCTTCCTCATTCGGATCTGACTCTTCCTTGGAACTCGACTTGCGGTCACGACCCTGGCCCGAGGAATTCTCTCCTCAAGCTACAGATGTGGGCAGCTGCTTTCCATGTCCTTTCAGACTAACGAGCGGTATCAAGTGTCAACACGGCGCGGATGATGAGGTAGGAAATCTCTCCGGTCAC
Source organism: Violaceomyces palustris (assembly GCA_003144235.1). Taxonomy (NCBI): domain Eukaryota; kingdom Fungi; phylum Basidiomycota; class Ustilaginomycetes; order Violaceomycetales; family Violaceomycetaceae; genus Violaceomyces; species Violaceomyces palustris. The sequence continues at coordinate 79,184 of KZ819704.1, read as the reverse complement.
CCACATACCGAGTCCAAGATCACGGGTGGGGGCGAAAAGAGTCCCAGGCTTGACAGGAACCATGCTTGCGACGAACTCCAAACGAGTCCCTTTTGCGAGCTGCCATCGGATCCAGAATGTCTCGTAGAGGCTCTCCCGAATCACGAAAGGCATGAGCAAGACGCCGTCCAGGAGGATTTCTTCGCCGTACTCCAATTCAAAAGATGCGACCTGGGTTGCTCCCCTCCGGAAATCTCGAAAACGGTGACCCCCCGACCTCAGCGAAGGCAGAGGGACGATCCTGGAGAGGTGCAAACCAGAGCCCTGGAAGTTATCCAACCGATCCAATATCCTACGGAAGGAGAGCAAGGGGAAATGCTCGATACCCGCGGGCATATAGCCATCAGGGATCCTGCATTTTGTTCTGAAGATCACATTTCGCGAGCTGATGAGGCATTCAGAGACGGGGGCTGTGACTTGAAGCCAGTCTCCCAACGAATTTCTAAGCGGGAGGCCTCCAACCCGCTTAGCAGGACTCGTTCCTTTTCTTCGCCACTCAAACTCGATCCAAGTACGTCGCAAGGCCTGGCAGCGTTCCCCCAGACCGCTTGCTCGACGTTCGCCAAGGCTCCACAAAAGAATGACGCATCGGGTTCGAGATCGACGATTCAGACTCGGCCTCATTCCTCCTCGCTGTCCTTGGGTTCAGCGCACACGAGCTCACTCAGTGAGCATAGGAACAGGAATTGCGATTCGGTCGACTCCGTAGCTTTGGAGTTGTCAGCCCCAGATCGGGATGGGTGCTTCATGAGAGCCCTTGATCTCGATTTGGAGGAACCTGACGGAGACCTTTGCCTCGATGACGGGGCTCTGAAGGATCAGACGCGAGAGCGGAGTCAACAGGTCGCCGACGACGGTGATGACGACCACGAGACCGAGAAAAGTGATGGTGGAGGTGGTGGCAGCATCCAAGATCCCCGAACCAGCCATGATGCTCACGATGGAGATCACAAGGACACGTTCGAGCTTTCGGCTGAAATGCCAGAAGGGTGGGTTCCTGTGTGGCTGCACCCGATCCCAGAATCTCACGTCCGGACGACCAGTCCTGCAGGAGAAGGTGGAGAAATATCGGACAGCAACGTTTCCTACTCGCTGATTCCAGGTCGCCGCAGCTTTCGGGTAGGAGAGCCTCAAGACGGTGCCCGAGAGGCGAGCATCGATCTCGACAGGACTCAAAGCCAAATCAAACCGCTGCTCATCTATTACGACAGCTGACAGGCTTTCACTTCGCGTCCGAATCTAGCCTAAGGGCAAGAAGGTAAAAGGATTCCGAGCCAGCAAACAAGGGCGAGGTCAGTTCCCACTGGGTCCAGGGCTCGACGTCCAACCGGCTTCCTTCCAACCTTGGCGAAAAGGAGCCGCGCCTGGACAATCTCTGTTGATTCCATTTCGCTGGGGCGGCGGTATCAAAAAATAATCATAATGGTGTAAAAATGAAAACATTAGGAGGGAGGGGGAGCGTAAAGGGCAATCCCCTCACCAATGGGTCGTCAATGCTTGATTCACGTTCAGGTCGAGCCGGAAACAACACCAGAATGATTCCTAAAAAAGAAAAGAAAAAGAAAGAAAAAAAAGGCACGGAAGCATTTTTTGACATTGGAGGGGAGAGGTGACGTGGGTGTTGATCGTGCGGAATAATCCGTGACAACTCGGATCGAATGGCAGTTTTGGCTTGCTTTCTCTGTACCCGATGGTGTCGACCCGAAATTGATGTAGGATCACTACTTGGGAACTAGTACTATGTTGGCCGAGGTCATATCCAAAGTGATGGACCCGTCAGGTTAGATGGTCCAATTGAGAGACAACGAAGTTGATCGCACATTGATGGATGTTTCTTCGAGAAAGGAATGTTGGATGACACCACACGCACACATGCACCCAGCATACGCGCTCGGTCGGATCGGGTTCCCGATCAAGCTTTCCCCCGGGCCTCTCGCTCCGCTTTCTATTGCAGCATGATGCGAGGAACAAATTCACATTTGCACCGTTAAATCGAACATATGCAGACACTGTACGGCTCTTGCATGGAGCGACCAAAAACCAAGAGGAGGACCAGGCAGGATTTTGGATCCGTTGAAACTCCGCCAGGACCAAAAGCATCCCGCAGCCAAGCCGGGGGGGCTTTCGACTTGCCCCGCAAAGAGCAAAGAGGTGGGAGGGTGGGGTTGGGGTTGGGGCGAAGTGAGAAAGGTTGAGAGAGGAGGGAAAGGCGGAGGATGGAGGAAGAGCACGCCGACAACCATCACCGTCTCAAAGCCCCATGACTTTGTTTAGACGGATCTGGGTCCAAGAAGTTGGAAGGGAGGAAAGGCTCACACCCTCTCGAGCGGTGAGAGGTTGGGTGGCAACCAAGTCAAGCAAGGGAGGTTAGGAGGTAGGAGTAGCAGCCGAGTAGCGTACCGTTCTTTTTCTTTTTTTCTTTTCAACGGCTTTCCTCACTCCTTTGCCCATCTTCCCTCCTCCTCCTCCCCTCCTCCTCCCCCTCCCCTTGCCGCCTTTCCGAGTAGGAAACCCTGCGTGTTGATGATCGGCAATTACCCCTCGCCTCGCCTCCCTTCCAGCTGGGGAGTTTCACGATTTGGCACTCTTGGCGTTCAAGTTCGGTGGGGGAGGGGGGGAGGGAGTTGGCGATGGTTACCCTTTCCTCTCCTCCTCAACCCCCTTGATAGCATTCATCCATCCGACTTGGACTTGCAAGAATCCGGTCTTTCTTTGTTCAATCGGTAGACTTTCGACGTCGAATTTGATTTGGTGTATGCGTTTGTATGGGGGGAGAATGTGAGAGAGAGAGAGAGAGGGAGGGAGGGGGAAAAAGTGTTGTACTTCATCACAAGGGAGGATCGCATTCGAAACTGAGCTGAGCGGCGGAAGGTTCTTGGCTTCTTTCAGCTCCTTCCGAATCTCTCTCTCACCTACTGCGTCCATTCACCACCACCACCGCACCGCTCGCTCGCTTCCTTCTTCTCCCTCTCCTCCGCCGTCGCAGACGAGGAATAAACCACCCTCCCCTCCTCCCCTCCTCTCCCACTCTTCTTCCCTCCCCCTCTCAACAACATCAAGCACCACCAGACCGACCAGCGCAAGTCCAGCCCTTGCCATCACACACACTCTTTTTTTTTTTTTTTGGTCCCCCTCACACAAACTTCCTCCTACTCTTCTTCCCTCTTCTCCTCCTCTTCCTTCCCCCCAACTTCCCCCTTTCCTCCTCTGTTTCCACTTTCCTACCCGCCGCCCAACTAACCCAGTCAAGAGCAAAACCATGCATTTCTCCATCCTTCCCACTTTCACCGCCCTCGCCGTGGCCGTGTCGCTGGTCGTCTCGGCTCCCATCCCCGACTCGATCGTCGTCAAGGTCAAGAACCTCACCCCGGAGGATACCGTATTCGACCGAAGCCGAAACGTCTTCTACCAGTCCAACCTCTGGAAGGGTCAGATCTCGGTCTGGGGCACCGACAACTCTCACTTCAACTTGCTCGTCCCAGGCGTCTCCTCCTCCGGCTACGGGGATCAGCAGATGGCCGGCCTGTCGATCGACAAGCGCACCAACGCGAACCGACTCTACGCCGTCGCCAAGGACGCCGGAGCCTTCCGTTTCGACTCGACCCAGTCCAAGAACGGCGCTTGCTCCTTCCACGCCTTCAATCTCCCCGTCTCGGCCTCCTCCAAACCCGCCTGGTCGGTCTACTTTGACAAGGTTCAGAGGCAGTTTGAGGCAAAGTTCGGAACGCGTCCTTTCGGTCCCGTCGACTCTGCCCAGGACTCTGCGGGAAACTCGTACGTCGTCTTCGCGCTAGGCATCCCTGCCATCGCCAAGATCTCTCCGGACGGAAAGACGGTGGAGGCTTGGTACGCTGAGACGTCCAACGGCTCGCAGAGGCCAGGCTTCACCGGTGTCCAGTACGTTCCATCCTCCAACAAGATCGTGGCGTACGGAGGTCCAAGGCCTCTCACCTCGTTCGACCTCAACAGCCCGGTGGCCACCGCGACGCCGGTCAAGCTCAACGGCGACTTTGGATCCCTCTCCGGAACCGAGAAGCTCACCATGGTACCGCACAATGGCAGGCCCGTCCTGGTGGGAACCAAGGCCCCTCTCGTGTACGCCTTCACGTCCCAGGACAACTGGCTCACCGCCAGCTTCAAGACGGCCACCCGATCCGAGTTCAACTCGAACGACCTCACCGTCGTCACCGAGGCCAACCTCAACGGAGCTCAGCAGATCTACGGAGGTGGAGCCTACTTTGCCAACGGAGCCCGAGGAGGGAGGACAGACTACCCCCTCTACCGAATCCCCATCTCCCTCCTCGAGTGAATCTCCCTACGCTCGCTCAAAGGGCCTCCTCTTCCCCCACTCTTCCCCTGTTCCTATTTCACTGACCCATAACAAATCTTGGCTCCCCCACCTCAGGTGAAAAAAGGTGGCTTGCATTCATCACTGACCCCCACCCCGCCCAGACACACTCTTTTGAATAAATCAACACACACACTCTTTTAGTTTGGAAACCACACCCTCTCCTTTTTTTCTTCAACCTCTCTTACCTTGTAGTACATCGCAACTCTACCCTCCGTAAACACAATCAAACAAACCCACTTTCCTTCATCTCCCCTCCTTTTTTTTGAGTGCGTGCGAGATAGAGAGACCTACCTGGGTTGGACGGACTCGAAACGAAAGCAAGGTGCCACGTTTCTTTGAATTCCTCTCATTTTCTATCCAAAAGCGATGGGAAAAAAAGGAGTGTGGGCTTTCCTTGGAAGTCGATGCGTAGGTATGCAGAGGTGGATGCTAAGGGTCTTTGACGCATGCACAAGCGATAGGAAGGTGGATGGAAGGAGGGGCGGCAGCTTTACAAGGTCTTCACCTCGCTGTCTGGCTCGACGTATTCACTGTGGGAAGTGGGGGGACGGGAAAGGGAAGGGGAGGGGGTTCGGTTAGGGGGCGTTTTTGGATCGATTCAATCACCTGTCATCGATCGCGATCCGAAGGGATTCCTTCCCATCGATTCCTTCAACCCCGTTGCCGAACCCTCCCCTAGAGCGAGTTGGACGACGTGAACTCACATGTGCTCATGCTTGCCTCCCAAGCTGGCGGTGGTGAGGTCCTGAGCGAAGGCCTGTGGCATGGTGGCGGAGAAACCCCTCATGATCTCCGAATCAAAGACCTGCTTGAGAGTGCCTCCTTGCTCTTTGATCTTGGCCTTTTGTTCGTCGATCGCGGACTGGGGAGCGTCCGACTTGAAGATGCTGGTTTTTTTTTTTTTTTTTTTTTTTTTTTGGGGAAGGAAGGAAGGAGGGAAAGCGAGATTCGATGGTAGTATTCGAGACGCGCGGAGGAAAAGAAAGGGAGGAAGGGAAGAAGGGCGGGCGAGGGTGGGGAGATATCAGAGAAGGACCGAAGGATGGAAGGAGTCATGAAGGAAGGAGGAAGAGAAGGTGAAAGAGAAAGGCTCTTAAAGATGGGGTGAGAAAGATGATCTGTGGTTGGGGGAAGAGAAGCAACAAGGGGGATCCTTGTTGATCCTTTTTTACCTACACGATGTAAGGTTTATGGTCGGTCATCGCTTGGCCTTGTGTTGGGAGTTGAGAGGTGGAGGTGTGCGAGAGGTGAAACGGTTTGATACGAAAGGGAAAAGAGGGGATACGGTTGGCAGATCGAGATCGAGTCGAGGGTGGTGATGGTGTTGGTGAGATGAAGGAGTGGGATGAGGTGAGGAGGAGACGGAGGAGGCATAGCATACATTCACCCTACAAGGTCTTGTCTGGTCTGCTGTGGGAGTGATTCGTCTCTCCTCCACTCCTACCGAACCGCTCATGAACGCTCCTCGCACTCACTCAACGCGCCGCACGAGCCATTCATCAAATTCTGCACCATCACTTTCGCTTGAAGGAGCCCAGAAAATTCTTCATCCTGCACTCTTCCCTCCCCTACCCTACCACTCGAGCATCCCCCTTCCACCTTCCCTCGACACCCGGTGCGTGATTCGAGGGAGATCGCATGGACGTATTGATCATCTTCTGCATCCTCTCTCTATCGTGCTAGGCCTAAGTGGGTCCTTACCACGCACGATGGCGGTGATGGTCGCTAGTGGCCAGATGTCCCAAGCTTGAGCCTCGTAAGACTGCGAGTACCGTGGTGTGGAGGACGAAAATTTTTGAAAGACCTCTTCCCACTCTCTCCCACAACTTGGGTGACTCCTTGGGATCCGTTCCGCTACTCTTCTTCTTGACCGACTCTTCGTCCTTCTCTGCAACTGAGCTTGGAATCGAGATTTTGGACTCGGTTCCCTGGCTTGGGTTTCGGGCTCACGAACCCTAGGGGATCCAACCTTCTCAAGTTCCTTGAGATCTTGAACCACCTGTGGCGATCAGCATGGAAGAACTAGAGAGCTTGAAGGGACGAGCTTGGCCTTCAGGAATCGCAAACTGTGGTTGATCGAGCGAAAGAGGGGAAAACGGCCGTGGCAGGAAGGAGAAAGTTGCCCGGTTTGGGCAACATTCCCAGCAGGTTCGAGTCGAGTGCCTGTCAGACGAAGCCTACTCGACCATCTTCCTCTACAGATCAATGGGTCTTTGCGTAGAAGATTCCGAACGTCATAGACAGTCAAGGGAAAGTTGCTCCTTCTTTCCTAGCCTCTGGAACGTTTCCAGACGGTCTTGGATCGCGTGATGGTGAACGTGCGCACACGGGATGGTTTTTTCGCACTCCATCCATCGATGCCTTCGAGTCTTCCTTACCTTGCAAGAGGAATCCTGGTGGGTATGCTACTTGGTTCCAAAGGTGGGGGCAAGAGAAGGGCCAGTGGTTCTCAACCCTGTTGTGAAAGGTTGGTGATGCTCATCGGGATCAATCGGGGGTGGTGCTGGGTTACCGGGAATCGGAAATGAAACGATCAAGAGAAAAACTTGCCACTGGCAGAAGAAAATAAAAATCAATTTTTTTAAAAAAGAAGAGAACGACGACGACGACGACCAACCCAGACGACATCAACTACCACGGCAGCATACATCCGGATCACTCCATCACTTTCTCATCCGTACTGCACCAACGACCAACTCGAGCACACTTTTCGCATACCGTGCTTCTTTCCCTCTCACCATACCTCAGGCAAGACTTCACGTCGACGAGGATAGAGGAAGAACAGGAGCTATAGAGTGTGTGAGAAAGACAGATTCGTCAAGGGAGGAGCATCCCATTCGTACAACAAACGCCCCTTCCCACCATGACCAGTCTTGACTGTAAGTTTTTCGCCTAGGTCTGCCATCATAGGAGAAATCCAGCTAGATTCAACCCTCCTCGAAACAATCCCACTCATTCGACCACCCTCCTTCCATTCCCTCTTCAAAATCGCAGCTGCCGGGCTGAGAAAGTCGGACCCTTATTGGTACGAATTCAAGACGTTCGCCAAGCAGAGGTGGTTCGGAAGGGAGCTCTTGGAGATCTTCACAACAGAGTTCAGGGACAGGACCAAGGAGTACTACGTGAGTCGAACGCCGAGTCCGGATGAACGCCACAGTGGCGAAGGTGGATACGCATGTCCGCTGCCCTACCTTACAGAATGTGCCTGGACCGTTCGTTGACCAACCTCTCCCTTTGCATTCGGTTCTACCATCGTTCAATCGAGCAGGCCTGGGCGATTCACACCGGCATCTGCAGCGTCAATGGGAAAAGGGGTACAGCCAGGCAGATTGTTCAGGACGGCGACCTGATCACCAACAGAGTGCACAGGCACGAGCCCCCCGTGACCGACGAGCCCATCAAGATCCTGCACAGGGATGACGAGTCGGGCATCCTCGTCATCGTCAAGCCAGGTTCCGTCCCCGTGCACTCGGCCGGGAGATACTACAAGCATACGCTGGTCGAGCTGATCAAGAAAGAGCACGGGATCGAGCACCTTTATACCCTGAACCGCCTCGACAGGCTCACCAGCGGTATCATGGTGGCCGCCACCAACAAGAAGGCGGCGTCCTACATCGGAGGTCAGTTCCTGGCAGGCTTGGTCAACAAGGCGTACGTCTGCAGGTGCAGGGGAGAGTTCCCTGAGGGCGAGGTCGTATGCAAGGAACCCATCCTGACCATCGACAGGCAATCGGGAGTCAACATTGTCCACCCGCTAGGAAAGTTTTGCGAGACGGTCTTTATTAGGCTCAGTTACGACCCGGAGACCGACTCGTCGGCCGTCTTCTGTAGGCCCATCACGGGGAGGACACATCAGATCAGGGTCCACATCCAATGGCTCGGTCATCCGATCTGCAATGACCCCATCTACGGCCACGGCATCTGGGACAAGGTGGACAAGTCCAACTTTTCCAAGGTGGTACCGGACCAGTGGGAAAGGGCGGGAGGCGAGGTAGGAAACAAGGACGTCGATGAGGTGATCAACGCCCTCAAGAAGGAGAAGGATGACAAGGAGGACTGGGCCAGGTGGAAGGACGATGTCCTCTTTGGCGGCCTGAACCGCAAGGCCGGTCTCGAGGAGGTCTTTGTGCCTGGGCCAAACGGGGTCAAGACACTACCTCCGGATGACGAAAAGGTCATCGCCCTGGCCCTGGAAAAGCTCGAGATGGAAGGCGTCACCGTTCCGCCAAAGGGCCTAAACCGGCCGAGGGAGGTCGAGACAAAATGGCAAAAGAAGGTCAGGGAGGAGTCCGACACGTTCTGCGAAGAGTGCAAGATCCCGCTCCTGCCCGACCCAAAGCCCGAGGAGCTATACATCTACCTCCACGCCATCAAGTACTGGACAGCGGATTGGAGCTATGAGGATACCTTGCCTTGGTGGGCCAGGGAGGACTGGAGGAAGGTGCCTCGCAAGGGGTCCGGCGGGGAGGGGAACGACGCAGCCGCCAAGCTTCCACCTTTCGACATCGCCAAGATGGTCATCTCCAACGACCTCAAGCCCAAGATCAAGGAGACAGAGGCCTTCGTGGACGAGGAAAGCAACGAGGTGGTCGAGCCGATCGTCAGGGCCAGAAAGGTGGTCGACTTCCCAGACAAGATCGATTACCACCCCGCTTTGATCCAGCTCAGCCAAGGCTTCTCAACGACAGGCGGGATCACGTTCGAGGTCTTCAGAGGGTTCGAGGACTTTGCCCAGAGGGAGATCCTCCAACAGCTCTACTCTTGCTCGACCGACGCCGAGAGGCATGCCCATTCGCGAACTGAGCCGATCACACTCTCCTCGGTCCGGTCGGCCCTGGTCCAGATCTCTGACCCTTTCTGGTCAAACCTTGCCCTCCGCCTCCATCTCTCTTCGCGGATCAGGGTCTCGAAAGCCTCCTACCTGACCATCGCGACGGAAAGGATCCCGCTCGAGATCCTGACCAACCTCAAGGCGGAGAGGGTTGAGGCCGGGACCTCGAACCGACAGAGGTTCCTCAAGAGACTCGAGGTCAAGAAGGAGGCCAAGAAGGCGGGCAAGACTACCGAAGAGATCCGAGATCAGATCCTAGCGGACGAGGCCCAGATCCACTTTAGGGAGGGGATCGACTTTGCCAAGCTCTGGAGCTCCGAGGTCGAGTTCCTCAAGAGGATCGAAAACTTTTGGAACGAAAGCGAGCTTGCCAGGGAGTCTGCCTTGGGTTCCTACCGCGACGTTCTGAGGATTTTGGGCAGGCATGACCAGGATCTGGCCGAAGGGAAAAAGACCTTCAGGGCGACTGTCGATAGGAGCGGGTACATGATGCCTTCCCTGACCACCATGGCCCTGGAGAGGTATGTTGGTACCATGGTGAGTATTATTTATGAATATCTTTCTTAACACCGTGATTTCTCTTTCTTTCTTTTCTTTCCTTTGTTCTTTTCTTTTCTTCTTTTGCTTTCCTTCCTCACATCCCCGCTCAGGCAAGAGTTTCTGACGATCCCCCCCCCTCTCCCACCTTTTTTCCCTTCCCATGGTCTTTTACGCTTTGGTCAGGCGTGGAAATGGTTGAACGGACCTGTCCAAGTGGAAGATCCTCACGAATGGGACGTGGATCTTGAATCTCCCTCTTTGGAGATCGTGCTCAAACTTTCGCCAGGGTTTGGGACAGACTCGGTCATTCCCGTCGGGGCTGCAGCCGAAGACAACTCTGAAGGGTCCATGGTCCTTTTGATCAGGCTACCAGAGGGTCCTGTGCCGCCCGCCCACAGGCCCAAGCTGAGGAATGAGCTGACGATGACGGGGACGCCTCTGGCAAGATACAGGGCCTCAGCGTTGGCAACCTCGCTCCCTATCCCCTTACTCAACGAGGAGCAGCTGAACGGTGACGACAGCAGAGGGAGGAGGAGAATGAAGATTCTTGAGCCTTGCTGCGGCCACGCCTCGATCGTGCTCGAAATCGCATCGGCTCTGGAGGCCAAAGGGATCCAAGCCGACGTACTGGGATGCGACATCGAGGCCCCCACCATCGAGAGGGCCCAGGAGATCGTCAAGCTCTCCGGGTTCGAAAAGCCAAAGGGGGACGGGACCGACCTCGGCGTCAAGGTCGACGTCCAGGTGGTCGACGGTACAAAGACGAGGGCCATCCTCGACTTTGTCGGAGGGCCAAACAGCGTAGATGCCATCATCACAGTGAGTGTTCTCAGAAGGGAACCGAACAGGGGAAGAGAAGCGAAGCTTGAGGAGGGGCGAAAACAGTACTAAGCCATCCATTGCACCTCACCTCTCTCTCCCTTCAATCACTGCACAGGATCTTCCTTGGGGCAGGAGGGAGAAGGCCGCCCAAAGCATCAGCTCCCTGTACAGCCACCTGATGGAGAGGTGGCTCAGGATCCTAAGACCGGGAGGTTACGCCGTTCTTGTGACGGCCGAGCAAAAGACGCTCTCCAGGGCTCTCAACGTGTTCGAGAACAGGTGCAGGAAGAAGCAGGCACCTTGGATCCTCAAGGTGGAGGACCTTCACCTCGTCAAGCCGGCCGAAGAGGAAGAGGAGGGCAGTGGCCTTGGTGGTCATGACATCGAAGACGCCACAAGGTGGTGCGAGCAGAACCAGGACACTCTCGTCGTCAGGCAGGGAGAAGCGGAATGCAGGGAGAACGACCATCTCAGGAGGGTGGAGATCGGTTACCACGTCTACGCTTTCTTGGTCAGGAAGGTCACTTACTGAACATGATGGATGGAATGGATGTTCGCGGGCGGAGAGTTTCCCTCCTTTTGTATTCCTACATATCCCAGAGCCTCTTCCCTGCCCCAGATTCGAGAAAGATTTCAAGCACGACACCCCCGCCGCACGAAGGATCCGTTTCGTTGACGCAACGCAGACACCAACCTCGCAAGGGGAAAGCTCGTGAACCAGATTGGAGAGCATGGTACCGAGGTCCGTTTCGAAAAAAAACCAGGACCGCCCAAACCCCCTCCCCCCCCTCCCCGCTCGTGACGACCCTTCGACCTTTCCCTCGATCCGGATCCTTCTCCCACCGCCACGCAACAGAAATTTCTTCACCCAACCTCCAGCCGAGCAGGAACCGACCCCAGACGCGGAAGGGAGAAGGTGTGAAAAAGAAAAAAAAATGGAAGCGTGACTCTCGCTCTTTCGATTTCGTTCATTCACATCACAGTGGGTTCGGATGGTGACGAGCCACACCCTCTCTCACGCTCTCTATCTTTCCCTCCCCTCCCCCTTTTCCATCCATCGGTTCACCCTTGAACATCACTCCTCAGCAGCAGCGGCAGCCTTTCGTTGCTTGGAGAGGTCCTTTGTGCGCTTGATGAAGCTGGTGTTTTCGTGCGGATGGGAGAAAGGAGAGAAATGGGGGAGAGAGAGAGAGAGTTGTTAGGGGCCACCAGATCACAAGGAAAGGGCTCATAGTGTCGGGAGGGGTCCGATCAAGCTCGCCACCGTCCTCATATGTAATTTTTCCCCTCGGCATTTCGCGTACTCACTCGTCGTATTGGCACCTTTACGTTCAGAGCAGGTAGAGGACGAGAGGCAAGAGTGAGAGGAGGAGGATGAGCTCAGTAGGGGCGTTTCCTTCTCTCCTTGCTCCTTCTCGATCTTGTTCGTGGAACTCACTTTTCGTATGTGTGTCTGCATTGGCCCGTCAGATTTTTCGCGAACGACGGTGGACGAGGCCGCGGGGGTCAAAGAGGGAAGGGAGATGGATGGAAAAAAAAGGGGGTAGGAAGAAAAGGAAGGGTAACTGTCAGCACGTTCAAGGATTCGAGGAGGACACCTCGGTTTTGGTTCCATCCCCTTGCCGACTTTTCCTCTTCGAACGGGTTGGTTGATAGGAGCGGCACCACGGCTCAGATCCCATCCTTCTTCCCTCTCCCATCCAAACTCTTCCACCATCGTTTTCACAATGTGTTGTTCTGATTTTTCTTCTTTTCCTCCACTCCCAGATCCGACCTGGATGGCTTCCCATCGCTTGTTTGAGCCGATCAGGAGCATCCCTCCAAAGACGACCCGTGTAGCACCCCGAACTGCGAAAAAAAAAACTGACCTCTCATCTTCGCACTTCCACGGGGCGTACAGGGTCTGTTTTCGGCACTTGTTGAGCGGGATCAGGAGGCTAAAATCGGAGTCGGTAGGAGGGGGTGGATGTAAAGCATCAGTGAAAGCGTTCCAAGCCTCGAGCTCCGGCATCGCATCGCTCCTTGCGAAGGAGTCGGATCCCATGGTTGGGAGGAGGGACGACGGTCCGAGGCTACAACTCACGCTGAGCACTGGTCCCTGTAACCGAGGGGGAGGCGTGCAGCGTTCGCCTCCTCGAGCGTGGCGGTGTGGTTGGCGCTCATTTGGTAAGAGAGGGAGGGAGAGAGGATGGTTGGGTATCGAACTCTTGGTAGGAGAGGTGAAGGGGAGAAGGAGAGGTTGGTCTGAGTGTGGTGGGCTCGGATGGGTTGGAGAGGAGCGGTTTGGGATGGGGGATTGGGCTGTCTGATGGAGGTTTGGTGGTGGGTGGTGGTGGGTGGGTTTGGGTTGATTCCGATGATCGCAACCCCGAGTCACGTGATGGGGGTCAGGAACCTTTTCCCAAACCACGCCGATTCCCGGGCAAGAAGTTGAACCCTCTCGCTTCCCTCTCTCCCTTTCTCCACACACACAACTCACAGACTCGCAACCAAGCCGAAGCCCAACCCCTCACCACCCTATTCCTTTCCCCTCCTCTTCGTCCATCGCCATCACTCACCCTCCACAAGCAAGCCTCCCATTTCCTCCCTTCGATCCCGTCCCGAAACACCATGTTCCGTCCAAGCTTGATCCGAAGTGCCCACGTTCACAAGCCTTCCTTCCGCTTCCCAGACAGGAAGGCCCCGAAGCGTGAGTAGCCAATCTCGAGAGTCACCTACCCCAAAAGCTTCCTCCCACACCTCCCAGGAGAGGTAAAAGGAAGTGATGAAAGCCTGCCTCTCTTCTTCTTCACCCCCTCCTCCTTCTCAAACCCCCCCTGGTTGACCGCTCATCGCTTACCGTCCACTCTCCTTCCCTCCCACCTTTCCCAACAGAGCCTCACACACCCCACCCTCACCCGGCCGCACCTCCCTCCGTGGTCGAAAAGTTCCAAGATTTCCAAAAGACCTTGGCCAGTGGTCCTCACTTCTTCCCTGAAAAGCTAGTCCAAGCTTCCTCCTCGGCAGCTCAGCCTCAGCCGGGTGCGCTTGCCTCGGCGGTATCTGGCGACAGGGAAGTGGCCGAAGACGTTCACCTCTTGCCAGAGAGGTTCTGGAAGACGCACGCCTTGCTCTTCGAGGAGGCGGAGATGGAAGCTGTCATGGTGAGTATTGAATGTTCCTCCCCCCTCCCTTTTCTCGAACCGCCTTTCTTCTCCTTCCTTGGTTGTTCTTGGAATCTGTATTTTTTCCTTTTTCCCTTTTTCATTTCTGTTTGTCTGTTTCTTTTTGCGGGGCGAGGGTAAAGCCCTGTTTGAAAGAGCTCATACGGACGACTTCCATGCCAAGGAAACCTCTTTTAATGGGCATGAAGCTCGATGAGACGACAAGGCACAAGATCACCGTTGCACCCCTGGAGTATCCCCGAGCGTTTCACCGATTGGAGAGACGAACTTACCATCCTCTGTATTCATTGTTCCGACTACCCCCTCCGACTTCAGACCGGTGGAGCTTCCACAATATGAGGTCAAGAACCCTTCCATCTCAAGGAGAAGAGAAGGAATTCGTCGAGAAGTAAGAAGACAGGATCAAAAAGGGGTGCGATACCGGGATCGAGCAACCTGTTGGTGAAAGACGAATCGCAAAGCTCTCACCCTGTCGCTCCCTCGGAAAAGAAAGAAAGCAAGGGAATAAGGTGAAAGCGAAAGAAGGAAACAAAATGAAAAGGCCCTCGCAACTGTACAGTACTTTTTTTTTTTAAAGATAGATCAATCATGGGATCTTGAGCATTGCTTTCTTCTTCTTCCCGTTACCTCCCTACTCTCTCGCTGTGGGTCGTAGCTGCTTTTTTGGGTCTTAGAAGGTCAGCTTACAGCTTTGGGATCGTGCGTGCCAGAGCCCAAGCTTGAATCATAAAAAACCCGCCTAATTGGGCTCGGTTTGAGTTGTCGAGGTGATCGTGGGGAAAATGAACGAGCCAAATGGTAGGCACGGGTCGGAGAGAGGGCGAACGATTCAACTTTCACTCCCAGTACGCTTGTTAACAGCAACAGTGTATGTGTAGCACCCGGGCTTTGATTGTGAAAGAGCGGGGAAAAAAGAGCCCATTTTCGTTGAGAATCAAGGGACGGGTAAGAGAGAGAATGGAGTACGCTTGGGTTCAATACGTTCCCGAACCTGCGGATCGGAGGAGCATGTCCCACGACCAGAGGTACTCCGGTATCCCATAAGGTGCTTCGGGTTGGTTGCACAGAGTCATCAAAGATTGGGAAGGGTTGAGGTAGGTTCAGAGCGTAATGTGACGAGACATGAGGAAAGTGCAACTGGGACTCGGCATTGTAGGGAAAGCTCTCCAAGGTGGGGAGGGCTTAGGAGTAAGGCGAAAAGGAGGAACTCACTCGGCACATGGCTTGCCTGGAATCCTGGCCTTGGTACGTCCACCACTTTCTTCCACCTTGATCTTGAACTCCGCCAGCAGAAAGCTCTCTTCTGATTGTTGGGTGGTATGAACTTGGACGGAGTTTGTCTGCACGTTTCCAAGTCTTGCAGCCCTGCGGGAGACCACCCGTGAACTCCTTGGTAGGCCCTGAGATGCGGGGGGAAAGCACCTGTCCTTGCCTGATTCTCGAGCTCTATCCTATCCCTTATGCCCCAAATCCTACCTTCCAGGTAGTTGAGCTCCTCGTACTCTGACAGGGACATTTCCTTCACCGGCTTCCTGGTCCTCCTTCGGATGGCTTCCCACTCCGATTCGACAAGTCCTTCCAGCCGGGCCCTCTCGAAGTCTTCCCTCTCGAGCTCGGCTTGAACGGGTCCCTTCCTGTTGAAGCGTTCGCTCATGTCTCTCTGAAGGGTTTGGAATTCGGCAGCGGAGGATTCCACCCCTTGTCTCAATGCTAGCTCTTGTAGCCACTGTTCATAGGTGAAAGCAGCCTGCGGATGGTCGTAGGGGGAAGGAAAACTGTAAGAGGCGAGAGGAATCCCCGAGTAGGCTGTAGGAGCGGGGTAGGGGGGCGTAGGAGTGAGTTTGTCATCCAAGCACGGAATTGAGGAACGAATTCTTCTCGGAGAGAGGTGGAGAATGTTCAACGAGTCCATGCAATCCGATCCAGCAACAAGGTGGGGAAGCAGGTTGCCCATCCAGTGGAATAGATCGGTTCCTTCTCACTCACGCCAGGACTGAGGGAATTCTTGAAATGGCTGCATAGATTCCTGACCAAGATCGTTGGATACATGGAAGGTCGCCGATGGGAAAGGAGGAAGGCCTTGCTGGTATTTAGCTTGAAAGTCACCGGCCTGGTTCGGACCTGGAGAGTTTCCAAAGTCAACGGGGGTAGAAGATTGAGCCTGGGCCAAGTTGGCCATTCCTTCTGCATTCAGAACTGAAGCTGGTGGCGGATCTGGCCAGGCGTTCTGGTCGTTCGAGACCTGGTCGATGACGATCGAAGGGATGGGCATCTGATGTCTCGCAAAGTTCTGGTGAATCCTCTCGCCCGACTCCCTTGCTCCACCACCTTTCTTCACTTCATCTAAGTCCGGGTGCGTGTGTCGAACGCGGTGTGGAATAGAGGTTGACAATCGACTCTGATCGGTCAAGGTCGTCCTCTGAGGTTGAGGAACGCTGGGAATAGGGAATTGAGGAGGAGAAGAGGCTGGTTGGTGTTGGTCGTTACCTGAGAAGGGCGTTGGGAATCGTATCGGACCATGCGGGGCCAAGATCTCAGGTCGTAGCAAGCTGTTACTGGGCCTTGGGATGGGGATAGGGGGGTTCGCCGCATCCTCTCCGGAAAAAGCGCTACTGTAGCCTGGAGGATGGACTATCTCCTGCCTTTCATGGTCAGCTGATGTCGACGCTACGTTTGCAGGATTGTAAATGGAAGGCGATGGCATCCGCTGAGGAAGGGTGAATCCGTTGTCCATCTTTGACTAGACTAGATCTCTCTCTCCCACCCCCTCTGTTTTTTTTTCCCTTCGTTCCTTTCTTTCTTTCCATCCGATGTTCTCTCTCTCTCTCTCTCCCTCTCAATCTATTTCTGCTGAATTTCAAGGATGGAGAGCGAGGTGGTTTAGAGAAAACGACGCTGTGTGTGGCAAGAAACGGAGAGCAAGGTGGGGTAAGGCAGGTCCTGGTAGACAAGTTGGAGCGGAGCATACACTTGCTTGAAGGACCTGATCCTGATACGAAGGGACAAGTCGGATATGTGGCGCAAGCAGTCCGCTGGATCGCGGAGGAGTTCATCTCCTAGTCATGGTCTAGCTTCGGTTCCCACCCGGGTAAAAGGAAGAGTCGAGCAGTGGCAACTCATCCTTGCCTGATGTTCCATCCTGAAGCTGGTCGACTTGACGACTTTCCACCCACTAGGGTCAAGTGAGCAGAGTGGACCACAAGAGGGGAAAAGAGACTTTCGACCATCTTGATCCTTCCTCGCTCCGACGGGTTCGGCCAAGGTGATGCGGAGGTAGAAGAATCAACTTCTGGGAGCTCACACCATATCACAGCCAGGGGCGTCGTCAGTAAGTGACAAGGGTGAGAGAATTGACCGCGTGGCGAGCGACGCTCACGCTGACGTCCTGCGCCAAAATTGCATTGCATACTCCAAAGCTTTCACTCCACCTCATCATTCCTCCCTACACCATCCTCCCTACTTCCTCCATCACCCTGTCATCTTGAGTAGCACCTCATTCACACTCCTCCCAAGACCAACCTTGGAACCCATTCAACCATCGCAACCCGGCCCGACCTTGACCGTGACCTTGACCTTGACCTTGACCTTGACCCGGACCCTCGCCCTCCTCTCTGGATCCCTTCTTCAAAGGAAAGGCTTTCGAGGAGAACGGATCAAGGCCACCCCTTCCGCCCCCGCCTCCTTTCCCTCACCCCTCCCCCCTCTCCCCTTTCATCCGGAAGCGGAGGCATGCCAAGGAAGGAGTTCCGACCTCCATCGATCCCAAGCTTGGTAGAGGTCGTGATCCCCGTCAGCTCAGACTTTGATCCTGAAACCGTTCCACTCCTCTCTCGCTACTATTCCAACAAGTCCGTCAAAGCGCCTCGTTTGAAACCCTCTTCGCGCCGTACATATACCAACCTGGAGAATCCTTCTTCTTCCAAACCTCTACCTTCGGCCCTGGGACCACCAGCACCCTTATCTGGACCACTGCCAGGATCAGAGACCGGATCGGTGGCAGTGGAGCCCAAGACAGCAGAGCCAGTTGGAGTTGAACCAGACAGAGTGACAGTG
This sequence comes from Violaceomyces palustris, assembly GCA_003144235.1. Classification (NCBI taxonomy): domain Eukaryota; kingdom Fungi; phylum Basidiomycota; class Ustilaginomycetes; order Violaceomycetales; family Violaceomycetaceae; genus Violaceomyces; species Violaceomyces palustris. Next base: position 61,384 of record KZ819704.1, on the reverse strand, counting down.
GAACCCGCGGTAGGGGAGACAGCCAAAGTGGCTGCGCAGGAAAGCGAAGCTGCAACAATGAGTGTCCAGCCAGTAGCGACAGCACCACCTATGGTAGCCAAGCCAGTGGCAAAGGAACCACCATCACTTGAACCAGAAAGCGGATCAGAACCCGCGGCTCAATCAACAGCACCAGAACCAGTAGCAGCACCAGAACTAGTTACAGCAACAGCACCAGCATCAGCACCAGTATCAGCATCAGCACCAGAGCCAGCACCAGGCACAGCATCAAAACCAGAGCCAAGGACAGCATCTACGATAGCCTTCGTGGACTCAGTATCACCACCACCACCGCCAACACGAAAATCTCCTCCTCTTCCTTCACCTCCTTGCGCTTCTCAACTCCAAACACAAATCTCGGCACCGCCTGATGATCATCTCATCCGCGGTCCTCAGCCCGTCCAATCTCTCGAATCTAACTCGGTCTCAGCAACAACTCCGCATACAGCCACCTCTGAATTGCCCTCAGTAGAAGGAAAATCAACCCCAACTTCCTCCTTTCTGCCCTCACTGTCAGCAACCCAGAGTGGTGAAACTTTAGAGCCGAAGCTCCCAATTTCTCAACTCCAGGGTGATTCTGATTCGACCCCTGGAGCCAAAATCATGACCCCTGCTCAATATCAAAATGATGATGTGGGTGGGACGATCTCCAACGATTGCTCGCCCTCGTCTGGCGTGGAGGCTGACAAGCCCATTGCCAAGCCCACATCTGACTCAGTCGCCACGAGCCTCAAGATCGCCCCTGACGCGGCCATCGCTGTAGGAAGAGTTGAGCCACGCGAGGAAGGGAGAGGCAGTCTTGTGGACACTTGCAGCGCTGAGAAAGTCGATCAGACCCTGAATGCTGGTCAAGCCCCCGAGGCGATGGATAGTGCGGAAAAGGAAATGAGCAAAAGCGCAGCTGAATTACAGGGGGCGCAGACTTCTTCTCAACCAACGGGTATTGAAGTCGAAGGTCAGGCGGCTCTTGATATGCCGTCGTCGTCTCTTCCGATCTCTGCTTCTCAAGATACCGTTGCGACAGATGGGAGGAAAGCCGATTCCTACTGCAGTCCTGGAGAAGAACAAGAACAGAACGTTGAAGACACTGCCAATGCTAAACGACCAAGTCTGATGCCAATGGAAAGTAATAAGGAAGTCACAGAGAAGGAGTTCATTGCCACTCAAGGTGCAAGAGTCGGAAACAGAGCTTGCGACATGGAAACTGCCGAGGACAGAACCGCGGTAGTCGCACCTGCTCAAGTCTCGGCTGGGTCGCAATCGGAAGCCTCAAAGGTGGTGATACCTGCTAATGCTACGACAGAGCCTGACTCTCCAAGCCAGAGAGGCGTGCCAGCACTCAAAAGTCTGCAAGCCGCCTCTGGAATTCATGCCAACAAGAATAACACTTCGCCAGATCGGTCCACAGCTGCTGAAGGTCATGGAGAGGAGAGGCAGGAGGGTGGTCCCTATGCGAAAGTACCGGAGGAGGGACGAAAAGAAGAGCCAAAGGCTGTCGATCCCCAAAAAAGAATAGAAGGGAATGGAGGAAATCGAGACGTCCAACGGGTTCGAGGAGAAGGGCATACATATGAAATCCAAGTGATGGGTATGGATAAGGAAAGTGACGAGACACGAGCCTCAGAGGCGGGGACTACGAACTCAAGGCTCATTGCCACTTTAGGGGAAGGTCAGAAGGTCACCATAGGTAGCCAGAACGCAAAAGAAAACAACAGCGAGGAGAGCAGCGCGACACAAAAGAGCGACATCGCGAAGGGGCAAGCAGAAAAGCATCATGTTGTTGATCCTGTATGGTCGGAACAACCCGAAGCTCGAGGACTTGATCAGACCACTACGGGGCAAAAAGTGCCTCAAGGCGACGGAGGAAATGTGCCGATGGACGTCGAAGTTGGCCCTGCGCATGTGGTTCGGTCATCAAGCGTCGTCTCCATGGACATCAGCCCAACTGCCACCCCGCAACCTGACGCCAACGGCCCTGTCGAATCAGAAAGAGATCCACCTGTGAACCTTCGGGAAGTCACCATGAACAGGGTCAAAGCCCTGATTGAACCCAACGAGGGGGTCGTCGAGTCTTTGATAAGGAAATTAAATCTGGCCAGCAGGATCAGGCAAATTCAGAACAAGGATTTCATCATTGGAAGCGTCGTGGTCAGCGCAAAGCAGCTTTCCATGCTTGCCAACGTGAACCCCGTCATGATCTCGACCGAGTTGGACGACTTTCTTAAGGCCGAAGAAAATGGCCAGAGCTGGGAAATGACCCCCAAAGTAAGAGCAGTCGTGAATTTACTGTACCGGATATTTGTCCTCGGAAAGTTTCCGTGTACAGGTCAGGGTACCCTATCGCCGTGGGTGACAGGCGAATCTGGTCAGCCTCCTGCGATCAAGATCCTAACAAAAAGCAAGGTTGAGGAGGTGTCGCCGTCACTTACCCAAGCGAGTTCCAGTCAGGGCCCAGTCGCGAAGAAGAAAAAAGCCGTCAAGCCAGCTCAAGTGATTGGCTGGGAAAATATCTATACCAAGTCCAGCAAAGTACCCGGTTCCAGCAAGCAAGGGGTCGGAAAACGTGCCGTTCGGGAGACAAGTAGTGTCCAAAGTGGCGAAACTTCATCAAATCATCTCAAGGCGGGTTCCCTCAAGAACGCCCTTGGGTCTGGTGGTAGCCAGCCTGGCCCAGTCCAGAGCTCTTCCTCTAGCAAGAAGCGAAAAGCCGCGTCTCCCGAGCCAGAATCATCTCCTTCCGAGCTCACAGCCGATGATGCCGTGAGAAAGAGGGCTAGATTTTCATCAACTCAACCTGCTTTGAACGTATTCGATCGATTAGTTGCTCGGTATGTTTCGAAGGGAGTAACACTCTTTGATGCGGTGCAGCATTTCCTAGAAAGGAGGGTTTCCAAACTCGATCCGAACGATAGCGATAGGATCAAGGTGGCGGAACTGATCCAGCTCCGCCTGAATACAATGCAAGAACTTGGCCAGGCCATCAAAATCAGACTTTCCAAGAAGCTGAGGGATGAAGTCAAATCGCTCGCCAAAGCGTGGCACCGAGAAAAGGAGACAGTCGTCAAGGCTTCAAGCCCCCAAGTATCTTTGGCAGTGGAAAGCGAGAGGCCAAACGACAAAGCTGCGATTAAAAGCACATCACCTGCCAACCTTGAGGCAGGCCCTACCGTCGCCCCAAGCGAGAATGAGAAGCAGCAATCGGAGCCAGTCAACTTTGAAAATGAAAGGTCCAAGGAAAAACGGCCTTTGTTGGCGAAGATATCGGCACCCGGTTGCAGCCTCGCGCACGCGATCGAGTTGTCCGACGATTCTGACAATGATCGCACCCAAGACCGACCATTTAAGCCTCCTGGAGCGACGGTTACCCAGGACATTTACAAAAGGCCGATCCCTGCCCATCCTATCGGGGGCAGTGCGCCGGTCGCCGACACGGAAAGTCGAGCACCCCTTCACCAACAAAGTAGGACGATCAAACAACTCTTGGCTATGGAGACTCTGCCCAGACTCCTGCACACTCGATCGAAGGATTTCGAGGGCTCTACGGGCAAGGAGCTGCTCAGACAAGTCACCTCGTACGAGCAGGTCCCCGATCTCATGGCCAAGTTCAGCTTTATGGATCTCTGGAACGTGGTCATGAGTCAGCCAACGGTCTGCGAACAGATTGAGAAGATCACCCATTGGCAGAAGGGAGTTGGTGACGGATTCTTTTCTGAGGAAGCTGGTGGTGGTGGTGGTGGATCCGATTTGTAGACGAGGTGCGGGTCATGACGATGCGACTCGTCCCGGCTTTTTACCTCCTTTCCTCGTCCCTCCCCAGTCTGTACGCATCCACTTCATTCATTTTTTTTTTTTTTAAAAGAACCATCCATCACATTCCAACGCATGTACGATACAACATCAAGAACAAATACCATCAACCAGCTCCTAGCAATCCATCGCATTCACCCAAATTTGGATTGTGACGGTCCAAGCCTTCGAAAAGTTTACGTTACACCGGGGCTTGAAGTCGGGCAAAGTGAGCGGACCAACCCCTTTGTGCACCTTGCACCTCACATATTCCCGTCACCACGAGAGGGCATGATCCGACACAGGGATTGATTTAGAATTTATTTTCCTGAGATGAAGTAGAAAAAAAAAACAAGAACAAAAAGGGCAGGTTAGGGGGTATGGCTTTCACTGCCCAATTCCGCAAATGGACAACTCGCGCATCTCTTGCAAAACACCTTCCACCTATGAAACGAGGATCGGGAGAGTCCGAAGGAAGGGTAGAAGGAGAGAGAGTGGGGGCGGGGGGAAAGTGATAAAGGTCGTCCAGTTTTTGATTCGTCCGGATGAAAGCAGGCCACCAAAAGCGATCAGGAAGAAAGAAAAAGAAACGGGAAGAGGGAACAAAGAGGAAGGGAGAAAGAGGGAGGGGGGGGGGATGAAAAAGAATGCGTCAGCCTGGTTCAAAGGATGGACCAGATTCGAAACCAGGCGCAGGTATATGGCGTTGACCCTCTCCGCGCTGGCTTGGTCGACGGACACGGGTCCGAAGGGTGACACACCACTCACCTGGCTGTCGAGTTGCCCCTCGGCATACTCCTCCCTTACCCCCTCGCGAAAGTAGCGTTGTACGCCTCCCATCTTCTCGTACCCCTCCTCAGCAAACTTTGCCTGCATCCTGACCATGGCCTCGAAGCTCGGGTCTAGGTAAGGGATCCTGAGGTCGAGGAGCTGGGGTAGCTCGTCCATCAGCTGTTCGTTGAGAGTCTCGAAGATGACCTTGGCGTCCTCCAGCTCCTTCTCCGCCTTCGGAAGCTTGATCGGGTCATCCGAAGGCTTTTCCATAAGCTTCCGGTGCTTGGTCCTTGCGGCGTCGTAGTCAAGGAGCTGTGCGGAATCGTTGTCGAGTTGGCGAGGTGGTTGGGGGAAAAAAGGGGGAAGGGGGGGATTTCAAAATGCGGATGGGTCGATCAAGCACCATCAGTTCAGGGAGGGAGGGAGAGTAAGATAGGGCGTCAGAGAAGAAGCGACCAAGTCGGGTCCAAAGGATAGAGGGAACGATGATGAAAGGAGACGAGCGTGAAAAGAGAAGGGGAAGAAGAAACCACTTTTGTTCTCCTCACTGGCCGCACCACTCACCTTCTTATGCCTCTTCTCGATCGTCTTGTTGATCTCTGGGAAATAGCTGCAAAGCTTCCCGATGGGTTCGAGTACAGTGGCTCTGTAAGGTGCGTCGATCTCCCTGGCGGTCTTGGTATCCAGCTCCTCGACAGCCCTCTTGTAGGCGTTGGCCGCCATCGCCGCGTCCGAGCTATCGTTGTAGAACCCGTCGACCGTCTCAGCGATCCTTGCCTGGGCAGAGGAGAGCGAGCGGATGGCGTCGAGGTAAGCCTTGGCCTCCTTTTGGAGGGCTATCGTCTCCTTCTCCATCTGCTTGTACTTGCTCTCCTCCTCCTGAAAGTCGGTGTCGATCGTCTTGTCCACCTGACCCGTCTTCTGCATCAGCGTCGTCCCCGCCCGGTTAATCGACTTTTTGAATCCACCCCAAGACATGGTCGGTTGATGTTCCCTTGTGTCTGTTCCTTCTTATTCACCCTTGGTATGGTCTGGTTTGGTTCGGAGAGGATCGATTGTGTGGTTCTGTGTGGGAGGAGGGGAAGTCGCGGAGGATGACGGTGGAACCTGGATACAAGGTGAGGTTTATTCGAAGGCTGAAACGGTGGAGATCGAGCGAAAGAGAGAGGGATGTGGTTGGATGGGTAGCAGTTTTGGATGGGAGCAGGAACTGCGGGTATGTGGTTAGGTCGTAGGTGGAAGTAGGAGGGCCGGAAGGTAGGAAGGAGGACGGTGGATGGGGCCAAGAGAAACTTGATGGTTGCGCGTGATCGGGAGGCACCGCCACTGCCATCACCCACGATGTACCAAGGAGGAGAAGCCGACGCACCGACCAACCGAATCAACATCGTGATTGCTTGCTCCACATGGCAAAGTGGTTCCAACCAACATGGTCTCTCTCTCCTTCCTCTCTCCTCATCATTCTCTCTCTTTCTCTCCCTCTTCACCCTTCACCTCCTTCTCTGTCACCATCCCAACGTAAACTGCTTCTTTTCATCCCTCTCCCTACCTGACTCTTCCTCCGTCCCCCTTCTTTCGCTTGTCTCTGACAACCATCGGAGAAAAAAAAAAAAACCGCAACAACATCAGTAACCCTATGAACCGCCTCTTCGGTTCCAAGGCCGCCAAAGCCAAGCCGGGTCTTGCAGAGGCCATCGCCTCCACCGAGGCCAGGGCGGATGGTGTTGAGGTAAAGATCAGAAAGCTGGATGCAGAGCTGACTCGGTACAGGGACCAGATGAAAAAGCTCAGGGATGGACCGGGAAAGGTGAGCGTTTCTACCTGTTCCGACTAGCTCCCTCCTTCCTCCCTCCCTCTCTCTTCCGACCCTTCCTTCTAACTCGGTTCTACCGCCCTCCACACCTTCCTCACCCTCCTTTCTCCCATCGGGAGCAGAATGCGATCCAACAGAGGGCCCTTAGGGTGCTCAAGCAAAAGAGGTTGTACGAGAGCCAGCTGGCTTCCTTGCAGCAGCAGGCGTACAACATGGAGCAGGCTACCATGACGACCGAGAACCTGAGGAATACGATGGCCACCGTCGATGCCATGCAGACGGCCAACAAGGAGATGAGGAGGACGTACGGCAAGATCGACCTCGACAAGATCGAGAGGATCCAGGATGACATGGAGGACCTGATCGAGAGCGCCAACGAGGTCCAAGAGACGCTGGGGAGGAGCTATGGCGTCCCCGAGGAGGTCGACGAGGCCGACCTGCAAGCCGAGCTCGACGCCTTGTGAGTTTCACCTCGTCCCTCTTTTCCATTTTCCTTTCCTTTCTTTTTCCTTCTTCATTGTCCGTACCGGGAATCCTGACACCACTCGATTTACCCTCACTCCCTTCCCGCTCCCCGATCTTTCCCCGTCCCACTTGAATTGAAACCCTCTCATGCTTTCATCCTCCCCTGCCTCTCCCCCCTTCCTTCCCCCCTTCCTCACGTCCAGGGGTGATGATCTGCTGGAGGAAGAGACGGAAACCCCTTCCTACCTTCAAGAAGGGACTTCGGCGCTTCCCGACTTTATCGACGAGCTACCACAGCAAACGCCAATGCAGGAATCGGTGAGTTGAGGCTTTGAAGAGGAAAAGGGGGGAGAGGGAGCAAGAGGACGAAAGCAACGTCGGTAGGAAGCAACCATTCGACAGGTACTGATCCATCCTTGTCCTCTCCTTCGAACTCGGTCGGATTGAAACCTCTCACCGCCTGTGTTTTCGTCGTCAAAGGCCAATCCGAATGAGGCTCTGAGGGCAGCGTGATGCCTTCTTCTTCCCCACCCCTCTTGTTCCTTCCTCCTCTCCCCTCCCCGCTTGCCCTTAATCCTCTGTGCAGTCCCTTCCGACACTTCCCTTCAGCAGCCATCTCACCGTGGCCCTTGCACCGTGCCCATGTCTCGCCCGTCGTTCCCTTCCACGTAATCATCAGGATATATACCTCTTCCTTCCTTTTCAATGAGATCGCTCAAGTTGTTAGCCACGAGTGTGAATCGGAGGGAGAAAGAGGAAGAAAGAGAGGGAGAGACAGTGATGAATGGATTCGGGTTGTATGCGAGTTGGTGTCTAAGAGAGGAAGAGAGCGGGGAAGGAGAGGGACTGACCGTCCTTCACGTGACTGGATGGGGAGGGCAGGGTTTGCCTCCTTTACCTTCTTCCCTCTCTCCATCTCTCCCCCTCACCCATTGACTCTCTCTCCTTCTTTCTCCGACTGTTCCAACACCGTCCGAGTCCAAGTGGGGAAGCAATAATGACGTGACGAGCGTTTGGGTGTGCGTATGCGTATGCGTATGCGAGTGTGGGTAGTGCAGGGTGGTGCACAATCCTAGTTTATATGCGGGGGTGGGGATGGGAGCGTCAAAGCGTATCCTCTCCAAGACGATGGTGACCAGAGTCCTACTCACGCTGTCACACTCTAGCACACCAACTCACACCAACTCCAACCCAACCACCTCTCTGTCCATCGATCCTGCGAGGGCTGGATCCGAAAACCGTTTCCCTCGCATCTCAACTGTCCTTACGATTCCCGAACGAGCAAGGATTGGAACCATGGCGGAAATCGACCTCAACTCGCCTTACCTGCTCGCATTTTCCCACCAGGTCGAGACCTTGAAATCCACCCTGGTCCACGCAGACTACGTGAGCCCTCTCTTCCATTCGCTTTCTCCCCTCCTTGCTCTTGTCCTTCTCCACTCACGCGCATTCAAGCAACCTTCTTCCGTTCCTTATCATGGTGTCCGCCTCCTCCTCCGGGTGATGACCTTCCAAAACTTCAGTTTCCGATAGGTTACCTGACCTTGTTCCACGCCATCAGGGTGAGCCATGCCACCCGTCAAGTCTCGGGTGGTCTCGAGTCGAGGTTGAGCATCCTCCAAGGGGTCCTGTTGAATCAGATCCTCCTCTTTGGTAGCGTCATGCTGAGTTGTGAGTTTCCCTGCTCGATCGACGTGAGTGAAGGAAAGGAAGACCTCTGACATGATTCTTCTCCCCGCATCCACTCGGGCTCGCAAAGCCGTCATGCTGGGTACGACAAGCCCTCTCTTCCTTGCGCCTCGAACGATTGCGACCTACATCTCAGTCCACCTCTTCTTGAAGCTATCCAACCTCGGAGACTTTCTGCTCGCCCTCAACCAAGCACCGGTCTTCGGACCTGCGTAAGTTGTCGATGATGGAGAACGGAGGGGAAAGTGAAGGACTATGCCCTCTTACCTTACCCTACCCTTGTCTTCCTCGTCTTTCTTCTCCTCCGACCTCCTTGAACATCCGGCCGGACTCTTTCTCCAGACTCGACTTTACACTCTGTCTCCTCGATGGCGTCTGCAGGAGTGAAGGTGTGATCATCCTAGGTGTCGAAGAGGTGAGTTGATCAAGGCTTGAGGAAGGGGAATCGCCTCCGCCGCTCTAACCTTCCTGCCTCTTTCTGACGCCTGTCGCCCCTTGCTTTCGAATCAAAGATCCGAAGGCAGAACTCTCCCTCCCTGTCCGGCTCTCTCTATGCATGCATCCTAAACGGTTCCATACTGGGCGGAGGGGCTCCCTTACTGATCCAAGCTTTCAACCTGGACTCTCCAGTAGGCGACTGGAAGCTCCAAGCTCCCCTCTGGGCCAAGAGCTTCAAGTCGCTCCTTGCCATGACCGACCTCTGGAGCGCCACCCTGGTGTCGACCATCTATTGCCTCGTTACCGACGCTTCCTCCTCCACCACCTCCTCCTCCTCCTTCCTATCAAACCCTACCACCGACTACAAGGCATCTTTTGCCAACCAGTTCGCCGGAGGACTTTCCTTCAGGGGAATGCCCAAGGTCGAAGCCCAGATGCTCTCGGCCCTGATCTTGACCACCATCTTTACGATTCAGAAGTCCATCTTCCACCTCTACAGAGCCCCTTCCACCTCCTCCCAATCCTCAAGGTCTCCAGCCCCGACCAGGGTCAAAAAGATTGGAGAGGGTCTTTCAGCGGATAGCGAAAAGGCGCTGCTTTCAAACGGCAAGAATGGTCATGCTTCCCCCTCCTCTCGATCGAGGAACAAGTCATCTGCAGCCTCGTCCCGGAAATGATGTGCCCCTCTAGTCAAACCAGCCGTGAAGGCTGTCGAGATAGATTTACAGTCGGATTGAGAGAGTGTTCCGATCCCAAACGGGAAAGGGAGAAAATCCTTTTTGCCGAGCTCCTTGATGTATTCTGGTTTAGATCTTTTAGATGTGTAAAGCTTGACTCGATGTCAAGTCTCCGGCCCCCCTCCCCTCCCCTTATCCAAAAAGGCCACCCCTTTCACGATCATCGAACCAAGGGGGAGCCGATCGTGAGGTGAAATGAATGACGATTTCACTCGGTAGAAGCAAGAGGAGGCTAACCTCAACTGTAAGCGTCTTGCCTCGTCACTTGAGACTGTGGGGCTGATTGCTGGCTAACATACAGTGTCTTGTTGCGAGCAGGTGCTTTTCCTCCAAAGGGCAGATTCTTCCATCCACAGCCCTTCGCCCCCTCTTCCCTTAGTTGACTTCAAACTCCATCCTTGGCGCCTACGCCACCTTAGTCTCTCCAAACCTTGTTCCACCCCTCCCTCATCCTCCACTTCCTATTGCCTCCTCATTCCTCTCCTCCTCCTCCTCCCTATCCCTCTGCTCCCTGAACTCCCTGCTAGCGTCAAAGATCTTGACGGCGTCAGGGGTCAAGTGCTCGAAACCATGCCTCCTTTGCCATTCCTCCACGCTCTCCCCGGTAAGAAGTTCTCCGTACCTTGACTGGCAAGGGTAAGGATCGGAACGGATCCCATCCGATCCGTCCTGTGGACCATCGTCGTTTTGGGTGGCCACTAGCTGCATCTGCCTGGCGAAGTGATCCCTCTTTTCCGGGTCGAGGAAGTGATCCGAGTGGAACTTGACCAAGTCCGGTGGGCCAGGGGCAGGGGCGGCGGTGGATTGGGAAGAGATTCGAGGCTCCTCTTGGACCTGATCCAGAGGAGCAGCAGGAGTAGGGGTAGGAGAGGGTTCGATTTCTTCCTCAGAAAGTGGGCGGTAGATCCGGATGGCGCCGTCGTTGGATCCGGTGACGATCTCTTGACGATCTCGAAGGACGTCGATCGACCAGGTGGAGACCACGTCCCTTTCGACTTTGATCTCGATCTTCTGTGCTCGCTTCCAGTCCCAGATTCCTACCTCGCCTCCCTCACCGCAGCTGACCAGGTGGCTCTCCCCAAGCGGGGCGACGTCGTACACGATGCTACCATGGCCTATCAGTTCCTTCAACGGCTGGCTCTGCCTGGTGTCCCAGATCTTGATGGATCCGTCGTTGGAGGAGGAGGCGAAATACCGGTAATCCTGACTTTCGCCTGTCTCTACTCCTCCCCCTCCCCCTCCTCCCTCCTCCTTGGAGGGAAAGGGCAAGATGGTCAAACCCCTCACCACGTCCGTATGTCCACCAAAAGCTCCGACCAGTTGCTCCCCTCGAAAGAGGCGGATGAAGAGGTCGGCCGACGAGGTCAGGTACCTTCCGCTTTCGAACTGGTCTTCCGAATCGCCACTTGCACCGTCTGGGTGAGCCGCGGCGAGAAGACTCGGGAGCTCTACGAACTCGACCCCCCAAACGGCGCTCTCGTGACCCCTTAGCGTGTGGAGACACTTCCAGCCTTGCGAAACCCCCTTGAGCCCAAAGGCCCAAACCCTGGCGGTCCTATCCCAAGAGGCCGAGATGAAGAAGGGGACGGATTCGAACTGGCCATCCCGACCAACCTCATCCTGAAGACCGAGACTGGGGACCCTGATGACCGATACGTTGTCCCAGTGCTCGGATAGGATCTGGACCGGCTTTTCTGAGACTTCGGGATCAAAGCAACGGATCTGGGAATCGAGCGATCCTATCAAGACATGGCCTCGAGGGATCCATCGGTTGGGTCGGACGAACTCGACCGAATTGGCGTACCGATCCCCAGCCTGATAGGTAGCTGTCTTTTCAAAGCATGAGGAGGAGGAGGAGGAGGAGGACGAAGAGGACGAAGGAGCCACCCCACCAGACCGAGACCGAGACCACCTCGAACCCGTCTGATCTCGGGAAGCCGTCAAGATGTGCTCCACCCCTGATGGAAGGTCGAGGTGAGACCGGACGGACTTAACGTCTTGGTCGTGGGCTTGAAGCTTTTGAGAGAGTGTGTACCTCATCTCGACTTTTTCGAATGTGATTTCCACCCTCTCACCTTTCCCTCCCTCGCTCGCTCTCTCCCTCTTCCTCTTTCCCCGCTCCTCAGGTAACGTTTCTCTCCGATCGGCTCTGGAGTCTGGCGAACCCTCTTGCTGCTGCTGGAAAGGGATGGAGAGGCCCTTTCGTCTGGAAGGGTTTGGGAGGGGCGAGGAGAGGGTCGAGGTGGAGGCGAGTCCGATTTCCAGAGGAGAGAAAGTGGTTGCTGTGGTTGGTGGGTTGGGGGAGGTGGAAGTGGAAGAGGGAGGGAGGCGAGCGACTTGAGGTTGTTCTTGGTGTGGAGGAGGCGAAGGAGAACTCGATCGGGGCAACAGATCGGGCTCATCTCAAACGTGGTTGTCCATCCACCGCTTGGCACTACCTCCTCCTCCTCCTCCTCCTCCTCTTGCCACCTTTGTTCACCATCACCATCATCGTCGTCCACCTCCGCCAAGCAAGCATCCCTTCCTGGAGGTAAGAAGTCTAAGCCATAAGTCATGGCTTCCTCACCACCACCTCCTCCTCCCCCTTCCACTTTTTCACCCCAACAGCAGCAGCAGCAGCAGCAACCATGGAACCCGATCCTCCATCCTCATGGGCACAGGCAAGAGGAGGGGAAAACTCTTGGCCAGTCTCTCGAACACCCAACCCAGACGCACCTTCCTCAAGTACAGACGCAAGCTTTCACGCCGCCAAGCTTGATCCCTCAGACCGGTGATCTCCAGCAGCAGCAGCAGCAGCAACAACAACAACAACAAGTTGGTGGAGCGGGGGTTGGTGGTCAGACCACGTTCGATCATCCCAATCCCGCTCTCTCCCACATTCTACCCCAAACCTCTCAAGCCGATTTCGAGATCCCCAATACGATCTCGACCGATTTCTTCGACTCTCCCTTCTCCTTCGATCCCCTTCCTTCTACCTCGGCTCAGGATCACCATCGTCAGCTGCAACAGCAGCAGGCCTCCTCCTCCTCCACTTCAGCACCGCCGTCCACCTCTCACTTTTTCTCCCAGATCCAAACCGCTCAGAATGGAGACCAGCAAGCGATTGGAGGGGATTCCAACGTTCCCATTCCGATCGACATTGAGAACTTCCTCGCGACCATGGAGGTCCAAGTGGCGCCACACCCTTCGCAACCTTCGATCAACATGAATTCGAATTTCCACCAGGGTCTCTCTGCCACCCAACCCTCCTCCTCCTATCCCTTTCCAACCCATCTGGACCAGTCCTTCTCCCAGGAGATCCCCTACCCACTTCCCTTTCCTCCTGACCAAGCGGAATCCTTCCAGATCAAGTCCGAACCCGGCACGTCCCATCTGTCCGGCTTCGGCGGCATAAACTTCGGAACCGACCTCTCAGCGACGACGGATCAGGCCGCGGCTTCGATCGCGGCCCCGATCTCAACACCAGCGGCCAAGCCCAAGAAGAGCAAGGCAAAGGGAAAGGCCAAAGCCGAGGATGGTCAATCGGGTCCCAATCAGACGGCGGAGTCGAAAAAGGCTGCTTCGGGGGGTGTTGGCACAGAGACCAAGAAGCCTAAAGCACCCAAGAAAAAAGCCAAAAAGGACGAGTCGGGAGGTGCCCAAACTGGGGAAGAAGCGGGTGGTGGTGATGGTGGTGATGGGGCTGACGGTGACAGGCCCGGGAAGCCCGTAAAGCCGCCGAAGAAGTCATCGGCCAAGGCCGGCGCCAAGGGGAAGGGCAAGAAGACCGAAGGTGTTAAGGAGGAGGATGGGGAGAAAGAGGCCACCTCGGCGAAAGGAGAGGGTCCGAGCCAAACTTCCGATGGGGGAGAGGAGAAGAAGAAGAAGAAGAAAAAGAGTACGACGGAGACTGCGACGACCAAGGACAAGAAGGAGAAATCGGAAGCTACTTCCTCTGCTGGGAAGGAGAAGACCACCACGGGTCAGAGCAAGGGTGATTTGGCAGTGGATGAAGGGGATGGCGAGAGCGGAAGCGTCAGTGCGGAAACTCGTGTCGATGAGGGGTTGGAAACCAAGCAGGGTGGAGGGAAGGATGGACAGGGGAAGGACGGGAAATCAGGGGAGAAGGGTGAAAAGTCGATTGGCAAGGGGAAGGGGGAGGGGATGGGCGCGTCAACACCTCTGACAGATCCCCCCACCCCAACCGCCGAGAAAGGGAAGAAAAAGTCCAAGTCGAGCGCTGCGGCCAAGTCGCAGGGAGGCGGTGCGATCTCAGGGAAAGGGTCGAACAAATCCAGCGCTTCGAAGACCTCGGCATCAGGGTCACGTCCTGTTTCAACCGGGACGGGGACTAAGGCCGGGGACGCCAGACAGCGAAGCATCAGCAGGATGTCTAGCCTGGGGGCCATCGTAAGGCAGTCAACGCAAGATGCGGAGGATGTGGATCGTGGCAAGAGGCCGAGGGACGGTGGTGAAAACGACGCGTACGATGGGGAACAGGACGGAGATGGCAGAGGCGGTGGCGGTGGCGGTGGGGATCAGGATGCGCAAGAGGATGAACCGGAGGACGACGGAGGGGACGAGGTGGATGAGGCTGTCGACGAGTTCGGAGGCGATCAGTTCAGCACTCAGCAAGCCATCTACGCCGCCCAGCAGAAAACCATGGGGTAAGAGTCACCGACCCTACTCCTCCTGCGGAGAATTCCTTCCCTCCCTCCTTCATTCGGACAAAGCCAGACTCACTGACTCTTTCGAAACAATCACCCCACCCCCCTCACTCCACCCCGTTTGATCTGCCAGTCTCCTATCCTCTGTGATGAGCGAAGACCAGCAGGACCGTCACATGGCCTCTCGTAGGGGCGCTCTGAACAAGTCTAGCGTCAGAAAGGTGAGTGAAAGGGAGGGAGGGAACGTCCCTCTCCGCAGACCTCTTCACCTCGACTTTAGAACTGATCCAAAAAGGCTCTGGGATCATCCTCCACGTCCCAAACCTCCTCTCCACTCACCCCCTTGCCCCTTGGACAAATATCTGCGCCTTTGACAGCTGGTCAACCACGTCCTCTCACAATCCGTCAGTCAACACATCGCTATGGTCGCGAGTGGTGTTGGCAAGGTCTTTGTCGGAGAGATGGTCGAGAAAGGTGAGTCAGTCCTACCTTTCACCCCGCCCCACCATCCATTTCCCTCTTGTTCTTCACTCGTGAATGAGAGAAAAGTGTCCAACACTCCGAACTCCTCCCCGTTCTCCATCTGCCACGCGACTTTTTTTTTTCCTCCGCTTCTCACTAAATCCATCCCCCCTTTCGTCATTCCCTCCCACCCCGGACATGATCTCACGAAAAAGCTCGAGCAGTCCAGGCCGAAAGGGGAGAGTCGGGGCCTCTGAGACCTCACCACCTCTACATGGCTCACCGGCTCTACAAGATGGAGAGGGAGAGGCCCGGCTACTACCCTCCCGGGACCAACTCGGGTGCCCCAGGTCTGGGCAAGAGGAGGAGGATGTTTTGATAATCCTACGTCATTCCACAAACCCAACCCACCCCCTTTTTCTAGAGGGGGGAGAGCTTGCGCTAGGCCTCATGTCCCTTCCTCGCTCTCTCTCTCTCTCTCTCTCTCTGTCAGCGGGCTTTTCAGCTCTCCATAACCCCCATCCCCAAACCGCGAGAATCCAGGACATCTCTCTCTACCCTCGTCGAACATTCTGGTCGAGTGATTGAGAGATTGAAGAGAATTCGTGAACGGCCTGGAAGGCGCACCGCGCGATGCGATTCGCAAGTGGAAGGAAGGTCGAACCGAACCTCTCCACCCCTCGCCACTTGTCCCGACATCCGCTTCATCCGACTTCGGATTCCACAACTCACACCGGCGGAAAGGGGAACGGGATCCTTGAACGGTCCTTCCTTTCCATGTTCTCTCTCCTTCATTGTGTTTTATTCCCCTTCCACATCAAAACAACACCGAGCAAGGGTCAGCTTTGAACCTCCTGGATTCCTTCCGTCTTTTGCTCCTCTCCTTCTCCTTGATCCTCCCTCTTTCCTTTAGCCCGTCCCTCCCCTTCCTCTTCCCTCCTTTTTCTCTCTCCACCCCTTGCTTGTGCTTCCTTGGAAGGGCGCGCCCAAAGCTCCACGAAGCCCGCTCTTCACCCTCGGTACCGCTTTCCGAGTCGTCGATCCCGAAAGGCATCCTTTCAGCTTCACCATCGCCTGAGAATGATCTCCCCCTCTCCGTCCAACCTTGATCCATCCGATCGACGTCCAGGGCTTCCGAGCTCCCAAGGAGACCTTCCCTTGCTGATCGTAACGAAGGATTTCCTTCCTCCGCTTTCAGTACATCTGCACGAGATAGGGGCTTACCGTGCGATGGAGCCGACTCGCTTTTCCCACCGTTCCGGAATGTACCATCCCCTCCCTCCTGAGCATCACTACTTCCAGGCAACCCTCCAGCCTCTCCTTGCTGCCCCATCTTCCTCTGATCTTTCGCCTCGTCCTCTGAGCTGACAGTCTCCTCCCCGACCTTCATCTTTCCATCCTCCTCCCTGGGATCGTCGACCGCCTGGCCGATCATGATCTCCAAGCCTTGGATCCCGAAGCGGCTGGCGCCTCCAAAGCCTCCCTTGATGTCGGCCCTGCAAACGGGGCAATGACCCGCCAACGGATCTCTCGCGTTCCTACCATTCCGACCACCACCTCCTCCTCCTCTTCTGCCCCTCTCTCGCGCCCCGCCATTTTGGACGACGGCACGATTCCCTGCCTGGTCGAACAGCATACCTCCTCCCATGCCAGCCAGGCCGCCAAAGTTGCCCAAGAGGCCCATGCCGAACTCGACCCTATCTCTCTCCCTCTCTGACTCCTCCCTCTGGACCGCCTGGGTCTTGAGTGCGTCGAAGAGGCACTCGCCGCAGAAGACGTGGCCACAAGGTGTTACGCTGGCATAGGTCGGAGGACAGAGGCAGATGGGGCAGTTGTAGGTCGACATGAGCGGGTGCTCGATCGGTGGGGGTTTCGTCCTTGGTGGAGATGCCTTGGGGAGGTGGATGTTGGTGGCCAGGGCTTGGCTTCTCAGAGAGTTGCCGGACGAGGCAGGAGCTGCCGCCGCCGTTTCCGTCGTGCGGGCATGGGAAAAGATGACCGAGCGATCCTCGCCGCCATCCCGCCTAGGACCACGGGCTGGGGCGCGCTCGCGATGGAGCAACTCTCCGGTTCTCTGATCCACAGCTGCGCCAACCATGCCCGGCCTTGGTAACCTCACCGGCGTGGAGGGATCGCCAGGAGCTGAGATGGGGGAGAAGATATCCTCAGGGTTGGCGAGTCGGCTCCGATGACGATGGGTCCCGCCCTGTCCGTCGCCATGGTCGATAGGATCGTAAAAATCGTCATCGTCGCTGCTGTCGTCATCGCTGATCAGCACGATTTCCTCTTGGGCCGGAGCTGGCCTCGTTAGCTGACTGCGACCTCGTCCTTCGTGCCCCTGCCCATTCCTCCTCTGCCTCTCGGCATCTTGAATAGCCCTCAGTTCCCTCGAGTTCAGCTCGAACTCGAGCCTCTCGGGGAGGCGGGTCAAGTTCAATTCCTCTCCTGCTGGTAGATGGAGCCCGTTGGGCCGGACGTCGGCGCGCAGAGCCCCAGCCCTCGTCGATCTCCCCCTGCTGCCAGAGCCACTGCTGCCGGTGCTGTTCCTAATGTCCTGAGCTCTGAGAAGCACAGCAGGAGAGAGGGTTGTCTGATTTATGTCATACATAGCCCCGCCGTTGGATCTCGTGGTACGTAGCGAGGTTCTCACAGACACGCTACCACCTCGGGACCGCGACCTGGAGCTGGTGCTCGACCCAGAAGCCGAGCCAGAAACGGATGGAGCCCTTGAAGAGGCCCTACTGGAAGGGTTGGAGTTGATGACGGTCGGCCTGGGTAGCGGTGGCGAGGTCTCAACGGTGAGGTCGACAATGATTGGATTTCTGGAAGACTGAGACGTGGAACCTTGAGGAGATGTCGCCTGTGATCTCTCTCGCAGCCTCTTGCTTCTTCTACCACCCTCAAGATTCGGCTCCTGTAGGTCAAGATGGGGGCTCGCATCGATTCGAGCGACTTGGCTCGGTCTGGGTCTACTGCTACTGCCGGCGAGCCACTCGCTCTCGTCTTGGGTTGAGGAATCCGAGTCGGACGAGACCCTGCGCCGTTTCCCCTTGTTGCTCCTCGACCGGGGATCATCATCCTCGTCGGCCTGCGCTTCACCCTCTTCTGGCCCCTTCCCTTCACGTTGTTGCTGTTGCTCTTGTGATGGAATGATGCTGCGCTTAAGATTGCCCTCTCTCGGTGATGGGTAGGTTGTTGGGGATTGATTTCCCGCTCCTGCCCCGCGAGCTGGTGCTGGGTGATCCGTTCCCGTCTGAAGACGCCTCATGTTGGAAGGAACCGGGTGAAATTCCGTGGTGCTCTTAAGATTGGCACTGCCCGAGCTTTGGCTCGACGACGAGGGATCTTGGAAGGAGTCTGGAGAGAGCCGGGTAGGTGGTCGGATCGACTCGCTGGCGGAACGATAGAAGGATGAAGACGTGGTGTGCTCCGAGTCTGACGGCGACCGGCGACGAAGGTTGGGTTGCGAGGAGCCTGAAGCGTTGGCATGTACGGAAGGCATGGCGATTGATGAGCGGGTGCTGGGTGGGGAAGGTGGTTCTCGATCTCGGATGGCGAGGGTGCCTATCGTAGGTATCACCTGACACGTTGGCTCAAGGGGTGTGAGTGGCCATGGTTGGCTGTTGGTCAGGGTAGGTTGATGGGGGAGAAGGGGCTTCGGATTGGTAGCAAGAGGGAGGGCGGCAGTGAGAAGGAGACAATGCCTTTGGGTACAAGTGGTGTGGATATGGTATGAGTGGCTTGCATGTATGCGCTGCGCTCTCACGAAAGCGTCGATTGCGACATCGAGTTGACGTGAGAGGAGCGAATAGGATGAGGAGGCTGGTGATGGGTGGGGTCGATGGCGAGAAGGAGGATGATCAGACGATGGACAAGACCGGTTTATGGGAAGGCCACTCCGTTGCACCTTTCTGAACCCTTTCTTGCGGTGTTGCTTGGATTCCTTCTTGAGGTGGGGTTGAAGTGAGCAAAGAAAGGGGTTACAGGGGAGGAGCAAGGCGAGGAAGGAAGTAGGGGATGGACAACATCAAGAGACGGCGGAGGGATCCATCTGGTCATCATCTTGCAAGAACCAGCTTGACCTCGCCCTCCACACCTCGTCTCTCTCTTCTCTCGTCCACCGACCTCTATCGTCTTTTCACCTTCCACCCCTCCTTCGTCACCATCACCGATCACCCTCCCTCGCCGCCTTGCCACGTTCGCTAACCGACCTCTTTCCTCCTCTATCCCCTTTCTTCTCAACCTATGGGCAAAGCGTCGCTCGATTTAGGATCGGATCATCGTCATATTCAGGGAGAGATCTTGTGCTCAAATGAAATGCAGTTGCATCTTCCTCCCAAGGCCCCAGCCCGCCCTCTTCCATGATGGGAGCAACTCCTCGTCCGAACTGCTTGTCTTCATCTTTCCCTTCCGAGGAAGCTCATCCAGCTGCGAATCACTTTCTCTTCTTCTACCCCACTGGGTCGGAAGATCCGTGGTTGTCATGCATTGTTTCACAGTGTTCCATAGGGCCAAGAGGAGGTAACGACGATTGATTGGCCTCCTCTGTGAGGTACATGTCGCCTCGTGTCACTCTTCCCAGCGTTCGGGCTTTGGACAGGATCCTCGTCCAGTCTCTTGCCGCTTCCTCCTTGATGGAACCAGCGGTTGGCACTTTTGAACACCTGCAACCCACCTGACAAGCCCCAGCATTCCTTCCGTGATGCCCTGCGCCAGGCGGAGGCCCATGCTCCCGGAAGAAGTTCCTCCCCTTTTGACCTTCCCCCGATTCGTTCCGCGTTCTCGACGCATGAGCAAGTGTTGAGACAGCTTGTTGATGAGGTTCTGACACGCTCGCAGTCTGATGGAATATCATGGTGGGGGATCCAACGCCTCTGTACCCATCGGTGCTCCTCACAGACTCTTCTCTCCTACTCCCTTCCCTCCTCAGATCTCCTTCCAGGATCCAGGATGGCCACTCAGTACTTTCCATCCTACCCTTCTGGGATCGGTTCGGGACGGTCCATCCTCACCACTGCCAGCTGGAGAGCCTCCAACAAACCTCTGCATGGGTTTCTCAATCTTCATCAGGTTCAGAAGAGAACCTCCCCTACTCCTACCACCAGCAGGCGAACCTCTGATCAGCTCGATGGAGGTTCTTGTGTCTCCTCGCTGAACGATCATCCCTCTCTCCCCACCAAAACCCCTCATGTCAGACGTACCAAGGTCTTCCTAGGCCAACCCAGTTCGACTTCGAAACAGGCCGGGCAGGCCAAAGAGGGTGAGGATCACAACGTTAGACCAGATCCAGGCCGAAACTTTGATGCACGGGCGAGTCTCCTGCTGATCGAGTGGCGGCTCGCGATGTTGCGAAAGTGGAATGAGAAGAGTCTCGCAGACCTGATCAAGCGTTCCAAGATCCTCGACCTCATCCTCGCCGCCAAGGGCCATGTTGGATCGACCCACCTTCTCACAAGGCCACGCCGGCGCGGAGGAGGGTCGTCGGAGAGGATCTCGACCTCCCCGACCAACCTTTCCTCCAGCCCTCGGAAGGAGTGGGAGATCAAAACCGAGAACCTGCGCAACGAGGTTCTCCTCTGGATCAAGTCCTTGACGCTCGTTGGTGTCCGCGCAGCCGTTTGGACCCTTTCCAACCTTTTGAGGCGTCTCAACCTTTTGGACCTCGTTTCGATCCGGGAGCGCAGGGGCTGGACTCGTGTAGACCCCCCGCCACACTCCTGGATCTCTGAAGCCCATCTTCACCAGGTTCCGCCGACCGCGAATCCATCCACCCTCTCAAGGTTCTGGCATCGTGTCGTGTCCGCTCGAACCGGATCCGACTCGCCCATACAGCTTCGCTCCATCTTGAAAGGTCCCTCGCTCCTCGTCGAGCGAGGGATGAGATGGAATCCCGATCAAAGGCGCGTCAGGTTCGAAGGAGACAGTGCCCTTCGATGCTGCGAAGTGGTCCCTTGAGCCTCCCGAAACGCGAAACCACGGACGATGATCGAGGGATTCCAGAGAGGGGACTTGGCGCTCGGATGCAGGAGCGTCGTCCGCAAGCGAGAGGATCCCCCCTCTCCAACCTCGTGTACAGCATGTGTGCACACCGAGCTCGGCTCCTCTGATGGCGAATGCTCAACCTTCTTCCTCCCGAACCACCCCAACTCACCGTTCTCAGTTTTTTTTTTCCTTTTCCGCTCATCTACACACATGGAGCTTTCGTTTTCTTTCCGGATTACCCACGCACCAAATGGACAAACTTCATTCCGCGAACGACAACTTCCTCAATAGCAAGGGGAGAGCGGCTATCGTCCTTCCCACGTGGGATGATGTGTGAGAGGCTTCAAAGTTGATCCTCTCTCTATTCCCTTTCTCTCTATTCCTTCTCTCTACTATTTGTGCGTGTGCATGGACGGTGCGGGAACGTGGCAAAGGCGAAATCAGAATCCACCCCTTCCACGACCACCCCTGCTACTTTTGTCGCCCCTTCCTCGATGGCCCTGGCCTCCTCCGCCTCCTCCTCCTCCCCCATTCCTGGAGCCTCTGAAACCACCACCACCTCCTCCCCTTGCCCCTCCTCTCCCTCCTCCCCCACCGTGACCGCCTCCCGGACCGTGCGCGGCTGTGTAGTGCTTTTTCCACATCTGCTGCTCGAGGATGGGTCTAGTGGGGTAACCATGGCTGACTAGACTTCCGCCGTTCTGTGTCCAAGGGTGGTGGGCCAAGGCGTCTGGCACGCCCGCCAACTCTGGGGCGAGCCAGGCCTTGACGTACCTGGCGTCAGCGTCGTAGTCCTTGCCCTGCTTGATCGGGTTGAACTGGCGCGAGGAGCGAGGGTCATTACCGACGCCGGCAACGTACTGCCAGTTGCCCCAGTTGGATCCCGGGTCGTAATCGATCAGGTAGGCCTCAAAGAACTCGGCTCCATGCATCCAATTCCAGCCTAGGTCCTTCGTCAGGAACGAGGCGACGTTCTGCCTGCCCCTGTTGGACATGAAGCCCGTCTCGACCAGCTCCCTCATGTTGGCGTCGATCATGGGAACCCCGGTCTTGGACCTGCACCAACGCACGAACGGGTCCCGGACGTCGTCCAGCCTCTGGCTAGCCTTCCACCCGTCCGCCTTGGCCCGCGCTGACTTAGCGTCGATCCTCTCCTCGATTCCCCCGAGCGTGAAGAGCGACGAGCCAAACTTGGACCCGACAAAGTAAAAGTAGTCCCTCCAGAGAAGCTCGAAGATGATCCAGTAACCGCCCGCCTTGGGACCCGCCCCGGTCTCTCGATCCAGCTCCTCCGCCTTCTTGGCAATCAGCCGAGGAGATATGAGGCCGTGCGCCAAAGCCCCCGCCATCTTGGTAGAGTAGTCCTCTCCAAGCATGCCGTTCCTCGTCTCCTTGTACTTGGCCGCGTGCGACTGGGCTCCGCCAGCAAAGTAGCGTTCCAGCCTCTCCAGCGCTTCGGTCTCACCCCCTTTGTAAGGGAACGCCGATGGTACGCCGGCTTGTCCCTCCTTCCTCATCAGGTCGCTTGCCAACATCGGCTCGTCCTGCAGAGGCCTGAGCAGAAATTTCTCCAGCGTCTCCCGTTTGTCGTAGCCCTCCTCCTTCTTCGTCCAGAGCGAGTAGACTCCGGGTGCATCCGGGATCGTGCCGAGCTCTGGCAAGGGCTTGAGCTTCTTGGGTGCGTCGACAGGCATCCTGTACATCTCGGGCCCTTCCACCCGCTTCTTGAAGTGGGTAAATACGTCCGGGAGGTCCCGGATCGGGAAGCCTAGATCGCGCGGGTGGATCAGCGACTTTCCCTCTTCGAGCCGCAGTGGACACTGCAAGTCTGTAAGCGATCTACGAAGTCGCTTCTCGACTAGTAAATTTGGTGGGTAGAGGGGGTGGGGGGGAAAGATAATGATAAGTTTGAATGGAAGTTGGGAAAAAAAAAAAAAAAAAAAGAGAAAAGGGAAACCGGAAACCGGAACCTCGGAAAGCGAGAGACAGATGGTCGTGTTTCCAAGGGAATAGGAAAACTCACCATTGACTTCCTCTGTGTTGACTTCCTTGGTCATCCATACGCCTTCCACTGTATCACCTTTCTGGCGAATCTCTTTGACGAGGGCCGGGACCACCGCCTCAGGGGTGCCGGCGAACATTGCCAGGTCAGAGCCCACCGACCGAAGCCGGTCTCTGAGGTCGAAGACCGAATTGTTTAAAAACCTGGAGGAAGCGTACGGAGGAAAGATTCGGGTCAGAAACGATTGAACAAGCATCTGAGATCCGGCAAAGCAGGACGGGACTGGACGAAAATCGTGACTCACTTCAGCCTGTGAGCTCCGCACCTCCACAGGCCCAGCTCCCTCGTCTTGGCGAGCTGAGCCTGACCCTTCCCTCCTCCTCTCCTGTCGGCCTTGACGAGGCCGGGGAAGCCCCCAACTTCGACGTTCCTCTGATCCCAGACGTAGACGGGGAGGACGTGGGTGACGTCCGTCTTGAACTTTGCCCCAGCGGGAGTCGGATCGGCGCAGTAGTAGAGCACCGGGTGGTCGTGGAGCCTGAGGTCATTCCTCAGGACCGCAATCAGGACGTTCTTGGTTTTTGACATGGCGACTCAGTTGTTGCCCCACCTTTCTTTTCTCCTCTCTTTCCTCTTCTTTCTTTCCCGACGACTGGATCCCTTGGCGTTGTTGGTTGTGACTGAAATGTTTTTTTTTTTCTCCTTTTCCTGTTTCCCTCTTTGTTCTAAGACGTCCTCTTGGTCCGCAAAGATGAGTGATGGCTGAAGGCGTTGGGAAGGGAAGGGCCTATGTGAAGTTTTTTAAAGTATTCAGCTTGAGACCTTGTGGCAAAACGTGTTGGTCCTTCAGACAAATGGGTTGGCGCTTTGGAGAGGATCGACACTGGACTGTTTCGTCTTCCTGCGAACTTGAGGAGATGGGTGGACGGCGGGAGAGACGTTGGACTTTGGAAGGATCACTGATCGCGGAAGGGCGAGGCAAACCAAGGGAAGGGGACGAGGGAGTGACCATGCAGCAGTGAGAAGGACTGAAGGAAGCAGGGGAGGGGGGGAGGGGCTATGACGACATTTGAGGTTGAAGGGCCGTTCCTTCTCTCTTCCTCTCTCTCTCTCTCTTTCCTTCTCTCCCTCTTTCAAGGAAGGATGCTCTCCAAGAAACAAGATTCGTCATCATCGGTAGGGAGACGAGGGTGGCCATGCGATCCGTTGACGGTCACAGTGGAAAGTTGATCAGGCGAATCAAGTGTGTATGCTGCGTATCTGTCTGTCCGTCTTTCCCCCCTCCTCTCCCTCTTCTCTCCCCTTGGGCCAATTGGGACATGGGTCTGGATGGGGAAGGGGAAGAAGGAGAAGGGCGCTGTTCAAGGTTGGTTTCATCCATAAGGTAATCCTCATGGTGGTACTTGAGAACGGAGTTGGGTCAGGTTGAGGGGATGGAAGGTGCCGGCCGTGTCGAGACTGGCATCGAGGACCAGGCTGAGCTAATCCAGAATCGGAAGGCCGCCTCCACATCCCAGAGAGAACCTGGTGATTCCCGATTGGCCCAAACCGACCCGAAATCATCACCAGCGGAGAGGATCGATCGCACCGAACGCCAGCTTCTGATCATCATCATCCGATCCGAATCCTTCGTTCTTCTGCCAAACCTGATGGATCGGCTCTTGCAGATGCTCCAACCTCCAATAATGATAATAAAAAATGAAAACCTTCCGCTGAGCAGGGTCACGTGAGACCATCCCACCCCTCCCCTCCCACTGCCACCACCACCTCCGCCGCCATGAGGATGGTTTTTTCTGAGCCAAGCATGACCGGATTTTGGTCGATCGTAGGGCCAAGTAGTAGACCCAGACGCAGAGAGATGCAAAGAAAAAACCCCAAAAAGCAGGCCAAAGCGAAAGAAAAGGAAGAGCCATCGGAATCCAATGCTGGTCATCCATGACCGTGTGCAAAGGCAGCCAGCTTCTCTATCAAGGAGAAATCATCTGCTCTGGCCCTGATCGACGTTGGGACGCTGCTACATCAGAGTGCTGGAGTAGGTGGGGATCAACTCGATAGGCTCGGTGCTAGTCGTTCGTGTGGAGATGTATGCATGCATATATGTACAGATGGATTGACCCAAGGCCTGGGACTGGGAGAGAGAAGAGGGTGAAAAATAAAGAAAGGGGAAAGAAATAGTACACAGGTGGGGACAGGGGAAGAAGGAGATGAGAAGGAGGAAAGGGAAGAAATGGTGGGAAGAGTCGTAAAGGTGAGGACTGTCGGGACTGCCCACTAGACGGCTCGGTCGTCGTGTGCCTTGGACCTGTTACCCGGGCTCGGGTCATCGTAATTGAGGTTGTAGCCATAAGCTTCCTCCGCTGCGCCCCTCGCGTTCGGATCACGGGCGGTAGAGGAATCACCGGTGATCGAGTTCCTCTTGACGTCGTTCAGGTCTTCTTCATCGAACGAGGTTGTACCCCTGGCATACGTCGGAGGAGCGCCGGCCCTCGATTCGTTGTAGCGGTGATCCGAAGGAGCGGGTGGATGCTGAGGGGGAGCGTACATGCCTCCGGTCGGGTGGGCGTAGGGATCGTTCTCATCGGCGCGGGCGTTGCTGCCGCCGTAGGGAGGATAAGGAGCCATGGGGTAAGCCTGGCCCTGGTTGGCGTTGAGCGGGTCATAAGGGCCGGTGAACATGGAGCTGGGGGCACCAGCGTTGCGATTGCCACCTCCGCCACCACCGTTTCCCCAGCCCCAGTTCCTCTGGATCACCCTTACGCTCCTCGGGTCCCTGAGCTGCCTGACGAATCCAAAGCTGAAGACGACGAAGGGGATGCCGAGGACGAGCGTGACGATGAGCCAGATGATCTGCCACGTGCTGTCCGAGGACCACCGATTGTTGCAGTACTTTTGGGCGTCCGACTCGGAGAAAGTGGTGGTGGAGGAAGAGGAGGAGCCAAAGAGCCAGCCCGAGCCATTGGAGACGACGGCACCCGTGTACTGGCGGGTGCAGGCTGAGATCTGGTCGCTCTTGAAGGCGAAATGGGAGACGATGTCGATGACCTCGGAAGCGACGACGGTGGCAAAAGCCGGGATGCTGATCCTCGAGTAGAGCGTGGCGATGCGAAGGTTGAGCTTCAAGGCGCCGAGGAAGCCCACCACCTCGGCGGCGGCGGCAGCTAGGTAGAGCGCGCCACATACAATGTTGAACGTGTTGAGCCTGGTGGTGTTGCCAACGTTGCCGACGTCACGGAGCTGGCTGATAGCGACGACGAGGAGGTAGAGGAAAGTGATGAAGGAGGTGAAGAGGATGACGGGGCGGAGAGAATAAGGGTAGACCTTTCCTAGGACGGTTGCGTAGGCAGGAGCAGGGCCCTCAGGCGGAGGCGGTCTGGTCTGAGGCGTGTAAGAGGGAAGCTGCTGGGGATCGTTCTCGCCATGATCGTAGTTGGGATGCTGGTCGACGGGATAATTCGCGGGACCCATTTGCGCTCGGAAAGGAAAGGGAAGCTCTCGTCTACTTTGTGGTTATGGTGATAAGAATGGGTGGTTGGCTGGTGGTGAAAGCATGGGTGACGGGGGGATGGTGTGGATGGCGAGGACGTGTTGGGGCCGAGTGGTCCGTGAGGAGGTTTTGGGTGGAAAAGGGGGGGATCGCCTGTAAAAAGCACGATGAGGGAAAATGAGATGAAAACTGAATCCACCAACAGCAGTCGGTCAATCACGGTCGCAGTCACAGCCACAGCCACATGGCAACGGGCCACGTCGAACAGGAAGACAGCATTCAATCGCTCCCTCTGCCTCGACTTCCCCTGCTTTGTTCTACGATTTCAACCCAAGACCACCTTCAAGCCATCTCCCATCTCAGCCGACCAGATGAAAGGATGGTTGATCCAATTTCTGCGGAAGGGGTGGAAAGGGTGTGGGGGGTGGGGCTCCTTCATTTGGTGGGTACCATTGATTCGGGAGTGATTCACGCACGGGCCCTTTTCGCTCTCTTGCCCCTGAGGAGCGAACCCTCGGTCCTGTTTCAAACGTCGACAGCCGTGTCACTGATGAATTTGGGATCATCGATGATGGTGGTCTCCGACGTCGAGCACAGAAAGGTGGGGAAACACCAGTTCCACTCCTTCCCCTCCCCGTAACACTGACTGGTTACGAACCTTCCGATCGCCGGCACCTCCACCCTCACCCGAAGCACTGGGGACAGGGAAGCGAATTCCACCTATCCTCGCGTCCCCGTCAGCAGACAAGTCGATGACAGCATATAGGGTGGTGATCCATCAGCAGGGGGAAAAAAAGACAAGAAATGAAAGGATTCTATTGAAGAACGGCAAATTCAAGCCTTCCGTCGGCGTGAGCCACAAGTCAGGCAAGCAGGCTGACTGACACTCATGCACCCAACACAGAAGGTCACCTAACAACCAACAACCTTACGTTCCACGCTTGGCGATCCTTCAATCGCTACGAGGGCGACGCTACGTTTCACAGTCCTAACTTGTTCCGACTTGTTCCAACGTGATTCGCACAACTTTTCTCCCGCTCTGCGTTCACCCTTTTTTCGTTTTATTTTTTCTCTCTCGTTTCATTCACAATGTTCATAAGGGCTTGCTCGTGACGAGGGGGAAAGGAGGCAGCCGGTGTGGAAAAATTCAGGGTCGTATGTGGCTGTCAACAAGTGCGTCGGCCCATTTCAAGTCTCACCTTCACCCTAAGGAGAGCGTCGGGGGAAGTAAAGATTGAAAGATGATATCGTTCAGAGAAGCAATAGGGACGGAAGGAACAAAGGGTCGTTGGAGGAGGATGTGATTCGAAATTTCGTTACTGCGCGAGCGTTTATTTTTTCCTTTTTTCCTTTTTTTTTTTTTCCTTTTTCAACGTGCCTCTTTGACTGACCCCCTTTGTTTTGTTCCTTTTATTTTCTTCTCATTTCTCTCTTTTTTTTTTTTTTTTGAAACAAGCCACCATTCAGAATTCGGAGGCTGGGAACACCCTAGGGGATCGAACAAGTTGACCTTGAGAGGGGCTGATTGGTAGCGTTCCTCGTGGTGGATTGGTCACCGATTGACTCTGCTCGCTGATAGACTTCTACTTTGAACCGTCGTAAGCGCTTCCCTTAGTTGCTCCTTCGGGCCCAGAAGGGGTGTACTCGTTGGGAGGCTGGTGCTTGTGGTGGCCCTCATCCTGGTGTTGGCCACCTGAAGACGAGCCAGAGCCATAACCATCAGTTTGGGAAGGCTCCTGCTCGTGGTGGTGCCTTTGCTGTCCCTTAGATTCCTGACCACCGTAAGTAGAGCCATGTTGGGCATCTGAAGAAGAGCCAGAGCCAGAACCAGAACCAGAGCCGTATTCAGGACCAGAGGAAGGGCCAGATCCAGAGCCGTAACTTGAGGAAGGCCCCTGTCCGTGGTGATGCCTGTGCTGCCCCTCGGATCCCTGACCATCGTAAGCTGAGCCGTGTTCGGCATCCGATGACGAGCCGGAGCCGTACTGGCTCGAAGGCCGATCCTCGTGGTGGTGCCTATGCTGTCCTTCGGATCCCTGACCACCGTAAGCTGAGCCATGTTCGGCATCCGATGACGAGCCGGAGCCGTACTGGCTGGAAGGCTGATCTTTGTGGTGGTGCTTTTGACCTTCGGCTTCAGAACCTTCGCCACCGTAGGCTGAACCGGTCGAGCCTGGTCTGTACCTGATAATATCGACGTGGAGGTCATCTCCGTGCTCGGTGGTCCAGGCGTAAGTCCTACCTTGAGAGCCGACGACGTACTTTGGAGCGCTGGAGAAGAAGGCAGTGATGCCGCCAGTGTGCTTCTCGGGCTCCTCCTCGCCCCTCACGTACTTGACCCAGTTCTTCTTGCCCTTGAAGTGGAACTTGAGCGAGGGTCCCTCCTTGGGCTTGACGACGCCGGTGGCACCGTTGCGGAAGTAGTAGACTCCTTTGCCATTGTCGCCGAAAGAGCCGGTCACATTCGCATTCACTGTCGGGCAGCTCCAGCAGTAGAGGCAGTGATTGTTCCGGCACCACCACTCGTCCTTGCTGGCGGATACCGCGATGACCGAGACGAAGAGAGCGAGGAGGGGCTTTCCGACGAACATCTTCGGAGCAAGTTCTTGTGAGGGTAAGAAGGTGAAGTTGTTCGAGGGTAGGAAGGAGGGAAGTCTTCGTTCAGTGGGGTTGGGAAAAGGAAGGGGATGGGATGAGGAAATTTATACTTTTCCGATTCTCTCAGGGAGGTTTACGGTGCCTATTGATCCCTCACTCCAAACGATCCCCGAGAAGGAAAAAGGAAGCGATTCGACTTAGCGCTACACCTTGTCTCAGGTGCAGCGCTCATCTTGCTTTCCATCAGACAGCTATGGGAAGAAAGATAGAGACTGCTGAGTCCAAGCCTCACTGATGTGGAAATCCGACGTCTTTCCACTCGCTGGAAATGAGTTGAGCCACTTCCATCCGCACCTTCACGACCTGGATATGGCGATGTGTTTGGGTGTGACTAGAAAGCCGGTGCGTTGCGTGATACGGTCCACGTTCCAGCCTCGATTCTTTCCAGCGAGCAACGCGGGTAAGCTTGAAATGAGAACCTCATCTCATGATCTGCGGGCCGTAAGCTCTTTTCTCCTCCTACTTTGAGATGATCGAAGCGAGCGAAGGAGAGGAAAGTTGGGAAAAGTCGGGAGGGACGGGATTCCCGCCACGATGAACGAGGCGCTACTCTTGGCAAGCCTCGTCTTGGACAATCGCAACCATTTATGAGCACCCTGATCAATATAGGAATGCATCAGGTCACTTCTCCATTCGGGTCTAAGAACCAAAATGTTCTGTGTGTGTGTCTTTTGGGTGGAATGAATCCTCAATGTTATTTCCTCCCGGTACCTGATGGGCTCATGAAGGTGTATCGAGCAACGATGTTGAATCGCACCATGCCTGCATCATTGGGATGCCGGTCGTCCTAAACAGATATTAGGTAGGCGCCGTCTTGATTTCAGCTACGAGGCTCTCTGAAACGAATCGTCCATGGAGGAAAGAGCGAGAAGGCTCCCTTTAAGCAACGAGCTGAATGCGGCTCGGGAGGAGATTAGCGAGGCTACGAGGTCTGTTGATGGATCACAATAGGGTCTAGATTCCTCAAGATAGCCGTTGCAACAAGCCAGGAGCCGTTCCTCAACGTTCTCCCTTGTTCCATCACCGTCCTTCATCGACGAAGTAACGGGCCAGGGTCACGGGAGTGGCTTTCCAAGGAGGCGATGGAGCTCCGACGATCCGAAGAGGTGGTGGTGGTGGTGGTGGTGGTGGTATTGATGAAGTTGAATGGCAATAAGAAGCTTCGGTGATGTCTTCAGGAGATCTTGGAAGAAAAAATAACAAGCGAAGGAGATAGGAGGAGGGGCATTCATTTCACGTGAGGTAAGTCACCAAGGTCGTCGAATTCGAAGGCCTACTTGATGGTAGTCTTTCTCCTCTTCGCTGCTGCCTCGGGATGCAGCGAGTGGTTCACGTCCATACCTTCGCCGATGCTACCATCTCCACTTGATCGCTGAACGCTTACTTTCATTCTACTCCTCCTGTCTTCCAGATTCAGTCAACCTCGGAATTTCCATTCTTTAGATTCATCGTTTCACTGCTTCCGAGCCTTTCATCGACGAGGGAGCCCATACCACATGATGGCCACTCGACCAACACACTCCAACGTTTGTTGGTCCTCTTCCACAACGCTAGGATATCAATCCTGTCCTTGGCGCTTCCCATCTCCTTATCCCCCATCCTCGTCCTCAACAGCTTCGCTTTTCCAATCGCCAACTTTGGAAGGAGACCGAAAGACACAGCCAAGATGGACGGGAATCACTCGCACGATTGTCAAGGTCAGACATGCATTCACTCGTGCGATTTCTACCCTTTTCCCTTTCCCCTCTCTTCCACCATCCCCCCACAGACCACAACAACCGGCGGATAACGGTCATTCGACCCTCAGCTCTTTGATCCGCCAGACTCTCTCAAGTCCAAGAGGCCGGCCCTCTCTTACCCGTTCCCGGGTCCTCATTCAGCCGTCTTAGAACCTCTCCTTGGTTCTGTGGTTGAAAGTTGGGTGGGCTTCCGCACATACGACTGCTGTTCCTTGTTCTTTCTGTACTTACATCGCTATGCGCTGCACTGTCTGCACATCGTATGTGCCTTGAATCTGCCGGGTGTCTTTGGTGTGGGGCCCCACTCCGATGAGCGAAGGCTGCACTGCAACTCCTCAAAGCCGGGGAGCTCGCTGCGAAGGGTTCTCCCTCCCCGTTCTACATGCGAGTTCGCCCTCGGTTCGCTTAACAAGAGCTGAGAAAGAGAAACCTGGCCATCCCTCACCTCATCGATCCTCATCAGGTCACATTGCAAAACATGGAGCGAGACCTCAAAGGCGTGACCGGGCTCAACATTTTACCGGGTTGGACACCATCCCTCAATGCCATCAAAAACCTTTATCCCTTGACACCTTACCCCGCAAAAAAAAAAAAAAAAAAAAAACGAAACAACAGTGAAACACCTTCACTCACCCACTCACCCCACTGTGATGCAGGATAACGGTGAAAGACATGACTTTGAGCCACTTCACGTCGCAGCTTGGGTGGATTCCTCAGCTCACTGAACGTCACAGAGCGAGTTGGTGTTGCTCTGACTTCCTCCAGAGTCTCTTCTCTCCCCCCTTCCACCCTGACAAAATGCGAAGCGTACATCCTCCAACCCCCTGCCGCCGGGGTACTTATTTCGCACGTTCCTCGTACTCCCTCCAACAAGAAGATCGTTCGAAGTCTTGTCTCCACCACCTCCGCATTTAACATCTTCAAGCATGCTTCGTTTCCTCTCTGCCTTGCATCTCTTACTTCTTCTGGCCTCTCCGTTCTGCTTGGGGGCCGCCTTCAACGTTAGAAATCAGGATCCGACGTTGGCCGACCTTGGAAGTGCCGGAAGATACCGTGGGATAGTTCAAAATGACGGAAAGGTTGTCTCCTGGAAGGGTATCCCCTACGCTAAGCCTCCCGTAGGTAAACTCCGCTTCCAACCCCCGCACAAGCTTTCCTCGGTCAACGATTCGATCGTGGACGTCTCAGACGACGCCCTCCGCTGCGTTCAATTTTCGGGTTCCAGGTATGGTCAGCCCTCTGCCAATATCGTTGGTGTAAAGGCAGGACCTGGAGTGGAAGATTGCCTCAAGGTGAGATTTTGCTGAATTCCCCTCGTAAATTGGAACTATGTTTCTAGCCCGTCCATGCATGGTGTTTTCGCCTCACTCACTTTTCGAATGATTTGGATACCAACTTCCCGACGATCTGCTTCAGATTTGGATCTGGAAACCGATCAACGCCACGAAAGGTGACAAGCTGCCCGTCTCCTTCTACATCCACGGTGGCGGACTTCAGTACAGCGCTGCCGCCAACAACGACTTCAGCGACTGGGTTGCCCAGTCTCAGGACTTCATCGCCGTCAATGTGGGTTACAGGGTCGGCGCGCTTGGATTCTTCTCCGACGAGCGCTTGCCTTCGGCCAATGCGGGTCTTCTCGACCAGAGGCTCGCGCTCGAGTGGGTCAGGGACAACATTGAAGAGTTCGGAGGAGATCCCAAGGAAGTTACCATCTTGGGTCAATCTGGCGGTGGCTTCGCTGTCGTGAGCCAGCTGGCTTTGTACGACGGAGATACCCAGGGACTCTTTAACAAAGCTGTCGCGAGGTCGATCCAGAGATCACCGCAGTTCACGGTCGCTGAGTACAAGGTGAGGTCGCAGCAATGACAGTTCAAGGGTCAAAAGAAAGTGAAATCGTATCCAGTGATTAAAGGTCTGACCAGACTCTTTTTCATTATTTCGAACCTTTCTTCCTCTTTCCCTCCCTCTTCCTAGGAACGAAATGCCGCTTTCGCCAAATTGGCCGGTTGCGATGGCTCGAAGAGTGATTTCGACTGCTTGGTTGAAGCTACACCTGAAGCTCTCGTAAACGCGTATGCAAGCTTGACGAACCAGACTGATCCGGGATACTTGTGAGTACAGACATCTTCTTATTCCTGTTCAAACTGCAATTGTCAACGCAGGCTCATCCTCTGCCACCTTCCGCCTCCCATCCCCCATCCATGACCTCAAAACACATCCGACAAAAAAAATAACGCCTTGATCCAACATCAAAAGCCCGAAGAATGGGCCAACTCCTTTCATTCCCACAGTTGACGGCAAGACCTTGACCGACAGGAACACGAACCTCTTCATCTCCGGAAAGGTGGCCAATATCCCTTCCATCTTCAGTTATGTCAACGACGAGTTCATCGCCGCGATCCCAACCAACCTGACGGCGCTCACCCCCGACCTTAACACGAACTTCAACCTGACGGACGCCCAGGTGGAGAGGTTGATCGACTTCTACCCTGTCAACTCGACCTTTGGCGACAGCGGTCCGAGCCAGGTCTACTCGACCGTGGGCCGAGCCGCGCTGGCCGCTTTGAACTCTGGTGGGGACTGCGGCAGCATGGGCGCGACGAGGCTGTATGCCAAGTACCTTCGCAAGAACTTTGGCGGAAAGCACGTCTGGTCGGTCCGATTCAACGCTCCTGCCGTGGGAACGACCCCCTTTGGAAATACCTCGCTGCCCCTTGGCTACGTCGCCCACTCTGCAGACAACAGCTACCTCCAGAACTCGACGGCCAAGATGACCCCTTACGAGAAGAACATGGCCATCGAGTGGCGATCCTACATCGGTTCGTTCATCCGCACCGGCGACCCCAACCGGCAGAAGCTTGCTACCGCCCCCAAGTGGCCCACCTACGAGGAATACCCCTTCCGACTCGTTCCCGCTTTGGCACTCTCCAACACCTCGATGCCAACCGGAACTGACGTTGAGATCTCGCCCAGGGCACAGATCGAGCGAATCGACAACTTTTGGCTTTCGCCAGAGATCCTCGAGGCCACCAGGGCCTGATTCCCTTCTATCATACATGTATGCCATATGAATGAGCCTTGCCGGACATGTGTGGTGATCTAGGGCCAAGGTTGTGCGACATTGCAGTATTGCCCTACCCTCACTACTATCCCAATCGGGATTCTTGTACTTGAGTAGCCAGAGATTCCGATTTTAAATTATTCAAGGGGCTTCCTTTGCCCGGTGTTTTGGTGATCGAAGGCCTTTCTTGTTCCTTTTGGTGAATCCAGGCAAGTTGGAGTGCACGGACGCTCTCACCCTGCATTGGAAGTCGTGAATCGTAATCGACGAGCACATCCTGTTGGGGGGGCAAATAGAATGAAGGTGATATCCCATCCCATCTCCACTTGGCCGCTACTACCATTGACCACCACTCCCGCCACACCTCTCCGGAGCATACAAACCCTCCCACACACACCCGCACACACACACACACACACTCTCTCTCACACACAGCTTGCCATCCAAACGTCCTTGCTTGGCTGCTTCGACTCTCGCTTGGTACAAGTAGAGGAATTCTTCCTTTCCCCCTCCTCCCACTGAAAACCATAACTCGGTAAGTTGTTTTGTTCAGATCGA
This sequence comes from Violaceomyces palustris, assembly GCA_003144235.1. Lineage (NCBI taxonomy): Eukaryota > Fungi > Basidiomycota > Ustilaginomycetes > Violaceomycetales > Violaceomycetaceae > Violaceomyces > Violaceomyces palustris. The sequence continues at coordinate 27,051 of KZ819704.1, read as the reverse complement.
CAAGGGCCCTGAATCGTAACCTAGCTTTCTGTCTGACCGCATTGCTCTTCGGTCAATATCGGAAAACTCGCCCTCGTCTATCATCGCAGCTTGACCCATTTCGACTAGGAAGTACAAAGGAGGATGCCGTCCGACCTCAGCTACTGGCTCATCAGCGTGCCGCTCCAGGATCATGACCCTCAACGAATGCTGTCGGAAATATCGCAAAAGCTGTTGGGAGACGGTGGAAGCGCCTCCAATGACTTTGGTCAGCTCGCTCTGCCTCCTCTAAAGGTGGGTTCCATGTCAAGGTCGATGACTCGATGCCGAGGTTTCGCTTACCTTGTGCCATTCTTGCAACGGATTATGAACCCCCATCGCTCTCTCCCCAATCTTTCGACCTCTCTCCGAATCCTCAGACGGGAACTCTTGAATCGCTCATCTCACTCTCCGAGGAATTGCCAAAGACCGAACTTGGCTTCACACAGGTGGTCTCCAAGATCATCGAAACCCTCAAGGCGCTGCTCAACAATGACGAGAAGGCGCTCGCCCAGCATGTACTGATCAATGAGCAAACCATAGACGACTACATGCTCGGATGGACCTGGAACGCCGGAAAGTACAGGACCGACAGAGGCCTCAGGGAGATCGTCGAGGTGCTCTCAAAGGTGTGTACTGTCACAGTCTCCACCCACATTTGCATGGCCACCTGACAGTCTTGCAAGAGATGGAGCTGTTCTCTCTATTTCGGTGGTAGTGCTTTGTCTTACCAGGCTGGAGTGCCATGTAGAGCTAGCTTCCGGGGCAGCCCGAACGAAAGCTTTGAGCAACCCAACTCCGAGGTTTTGGACTGACGAATCCCCCCCTTCCTCCTCTGCCCCCTCTCCTCATCGTCGCAGGAAATGACATCGATCGACAACGTCATGAAGCAAAAACTCAACAGTTACAACTTGGCTAAGAGCCAGCTACAGCAGCTCCAGAGGAAGAAGACTGGCAACCTCTCTGTCAGGTCGTTAGCCGACGTGGTCCACAAGGAAGACTTTGTCGACCAGAGCTCCGAGTTCCTCGAGACGCTCCTCGTCGCTGTCCCAAAGTGAGTTCCTCCATGTCGCACCATTTTGAATCCCGAATGGAAAATGCGCTTGGACTCGCAACGAAGGACTAACATGGCGTGGGATTCGCATCTCGGCAGGAACAACATCAAAGATTGGCAAACGAAGTACGAAAGGCTCACCAGCATGGTTGTGCCAAGGTCATCTAGGTAAGTTTAGCCGTACGCGTTTCCTTTCGAGTAAGGTTGGTACGTGGAGCAATGATTTTGCAGCTGGCTGAATCTTCCCGATGACGTCCGATCAGCAAATTGGCCCAAGACGACGAATTCGCCCTCTTCAACGTGGTTGTGTTCAGAAAAGTGAAGGAGGAGTTTATCCAAAAATGCCGTGAGAGCAAGTGAGTGGCGTCGATGTTGGTTTTGTCGCACCCGTAAGTTGATTGCAGGCAGATTGATCAACAGTGTCATCGTCACTTTTAGATTCCAAGTGCGAGAGTTCGTTTGGGATGACCAGATTGTTGACAAGCAGAGGCAAGAGCTCGAAGACGCTGGCTCTTCGGAAAAGGAACTCTGGGTGAGTCACCACCTCCTTTCTCCTTCAACAGAAACCATTTCCCAGGCGCATCGCTGTCGCTCACAAAGACTTGAACCCCTCATTTCGACGGCCACCGATACTAGACCGAGCTTTTGAGACTCTCGAGGACCAACTTTTCGGAAGCCTACCAGGCACTTGCCCACCTTAAAGTCATTCGAATGTATGTCGAAAGCGTACTCCGTTTCGGCTTGCCAGCTGACTACTTTGCCATCTCGATCCGGGTAAGTCGAACAGCAGGGAAAAAAAAATCTCCGAAGCCCGCAAAGGGCAATGACTCGCCCGCCCCGCTCTAAAAATAAGTGTCTTCTATTTCTCTCTCTGTATCACTTTGCCATCTTCGGCTCCTTGCGCCCTTTCTCTTACCCACAGCCGAATCCAAAGAGAACCAAGGCCCTCCTCGCCGCCCTCACCTCACATTACGCATACCTCGCCCAGTACGGAAGCTCGTCGAAAGTCCAGGGAAAGAAAAGCAAGGGCAGCGGGCAAGATGTCGAAGCTCCTGGTGAATACGCACAGCTGCTGGAAGAGGAGCAGTTCCCATTCGTCCTTATGGAGCAGTACATGGTCGCCGCTTGATCTTCCTTCCCTGCTCTTTCCTTGCCGCCTCCAATCTGGATCCAGACCTCGTCGGACATACACAGACTACGCGATCCTTTCCTTTTGGAGAGAGAATCCTCCTTCCAACTTTCCTCATTCCCCCCTTACCCGTCTCCACTGCCTGTTCGACCGTTCAAGACCATCCACCCAAATTCTTTCAACACTCCCACTCGGAGCCACAATCCACTGTACGTTTTCTTCGAGCAGAATACCAAAACCCTCATTCTCATTCCGCAACACCTTTTGTTGCAAGATTAGTGATGGACCTGAACGTGGTGATTCTTCAGGAGGAAGATGACGGTGGGCGGGTTGATCATGATGTTGCATTGTGTTCTTGAACGAAGGAGTCGTGCACGAGCCAGGGAAAGCTCCACTCGTATTCGGAGGGACTTGAAAAATATCATTAGCAACGCAAATAGAAAAGGAAGAGCAAGTTAATCGATCTTGAATTCGAAAAGGAAAAAGAGTTGAAAGAGAGAGACTTGAGGAAGTCTGGTCAAGGGTCTGATCTTCTTCTCCTTGAGCATCAGAACTTGCTCTTCACCACCACACCATCCCTTTCCTTCCCCTTCCCACCCACCCCTTCCCTTCCCATCCCACTTCCCTCGAGACACTCGAAACTGCCCTCAGAAAGGGGAAGGGGGGGCTAGTTATTCTCCTCCAATCCTGAACGGTTACCCAGCTTGCTTCTCACCGCCAAGAGGGCACTTTCCACCATCCCCGAAGGGAAGCCAAACAAAGGATGGCCAATCCGCTCCCCACAACCTCCACCTCGCAGACCTCATCCACCTCAGCGTCCGGTGGTAGCTCGACTTCGGAGACGCCGATCCCCCTCACGCCTGCTCTTCTCTCCACCTTCAAACCGGCCAAAGTTTTCAATGATCGCGTCGAAAAGGGCAAGTCGGTGACCAGCATCTCGTTCGACGATCGGGGTGAACACTGCGTCACATCGTCTGACGATGAGACGCTCCAGCTTTACAATTGTAGGACTGGCAAGTGGGTCCTCCCTTTCCTCCCCTCCCTTTTCCCGTTGCTTCCCCCGTCTCTCTTCCATCGTTCTCACTCGTGAACACCCATTTTCGATCCATCGTGACTTTCCGTTCTCAGGCACGTCAAGTCGATCAACAGCAAAAAGTACGGTGTCCACTTGGCCCGTTTCACCCATCGCTCCTCGACCGTCATCTACGCATCTACCAAGGAAGATGGTGAGCTGGCGTCTACTGTTGCTAGAACATGGATTCGTTTCCTCCCTCTCTCGGGGAGGCTCTGGGATCTGACGAATCGTTCCAATCCGTCCTCTCGTTCGTGGTGCTCCTCTTAGACACGATTCGGTACCACTCTCTGCATGACAACAAGTTCCTCCAATACTTCAAGGGTCATAAGAAAAAGTGAGTAGGATGACCGAGGGCTCGTCGAGGACGAAACCCTAAGCACGCTTACGAAACCTCACCGACCCGATCAACGTCTACTGCGACAGGGTCGTCTCTCTGCAAATGTCTCCGATCGACGACACGTTCCTATCTGGAGCCGTTGACGACTCGGTGAGGCTGTGGGACCTGAGGACACCTACATCACAGGTGAGGCTTGCTTGGAGGATTCAAGGAGATGAGGCAGGAAGGCAAGCTCGGACAAGCTCAATTCTGACTTGAGATTCATATTTTTCCCCTTCTACACCACCCAAGGGCCACTTGAAAGTGCAAGGGCACCCGGTCGTGGCGTACGACCTAAGCGGCAAGGTCTTCGCGGTCGCGCTCAACGAAAGGGCTGCTGTCCTGCTTTACGACATACGCAAATTCGACCAGGTGAGGACTGATCCCTTGATTCCCCTTTCCCTCTCTGGCCCTCTTCCTCACAAGTGGCTGTGGTTACTGAGATGGACCTTGAATCTCCTTCCTTTCATGCTCCAAACGGTAACAAAATCGAAAATGGCGAAAACGAAAACAGAAGCCATTCCTCACCGTCACGGTGGACGACACGGCCGAGTTGTCACAGATATCGATGCCTCCGAGAGTGCCAGTGATAACATCGCTCGAGTTCAACAACCAGGGCCATTACTTACTGGTAGGCACGGCGGGCGACGTTCACTACGTCGTCGACTCCTTCACCGGGGAGGTGAGGAAGAGGTTGGTCGGGCACGAGGGACTCGAGAGGGCGAGCGACCATCCGATAGGGATGGTGCCCGAGGCGGGGATCAGCGGGCAGGAGGTCGGTTGGACCCCTGACGGGAACTACGTCGTCTCCGGTGAGTGGTACTACTGGGACGTGCACGTTCCTCCCGCACGGATATCTGTGCGTTGGACGTCGCTGATGCTGAAATGACCTCAACCCTCTTCTTGATCCCGGATGACGGCTAGGATCCGCCACGGGTCAGATCTTCACTTGGAATGTCCCGGAGACTGGAGGCGGTCTTTACCAGAACGTGTACCCTTGCGCGGTGCTGAGCGGACACGAAGGCCCTTCCAGGGTGGTCGGCTTCAACCCTAGATTTGCCCGTATGTTCGAACTGGCCACCATCCGGGGAGGCGAGCGTAAGGGGGGTTACGGGGCTTGAATGTTGAGAGGGTAAGATTGTGGGCGAAAGGTTATGCTGTGGGTCGTACTCACACGAAGGTCGTTTCTCCACCCCTTCCTCTCCTCTTCCTCTCAGAGTTGTGCAGTGCAGGGAACCAAGTAGCCTTCTGGCTACCTGAATCACTGGCGGAGGAATGATTCCTCTGGGGGGTGTGCCTGACCCACCTGTAGACCAGAAAGCCCTGTGATGGGGCTGTACGGGAGAGATGGGATTCTCTCAGTGGTCGAGGAAAGGGTCGGGTTCCCCCATCACACCTTCCTCAACCGATCCGAACAGCGACCAACGGGCTCGGTACCCGTCCTGTACTTTTAAAATGCGACGTCGAAAGCTCTTCTTGATCACCATCGATCCACGTTCGGAGGAGGGGGAAAGTGGGAGCTTGATGCGTTTATATACTGGCGTTTGGGGGCTGGGGAGGCAGCAACGTCCCAAGTGTCCGAAGGAGGATCAGGTCGTGTCTTCACTGGGTGGTGCGGCCCAAAAACAAGGCTCTTTCCCATCGGATGGTTGATGGTTCTTCAACGGAGTGGAGGGAGTCGCCTAGGCTAGGCGGCGGAGACCCGAACTTTTTTTTTTTTTTTCCCGTCAAGTTTTGGGGATGGGCGGGGGAGAGCCGCCCTAGCGCTACCTTTGGAACCTTGCTCCCTCCCTCCCTCCCCCTTTTTCCCACCATCCGATCCCTCATCACAAACTAGATAGCCAGTTACGGAAATCCTGAGGGAGGGGGATGGAGTTGGCTAAAAGAAGGTGGAGGGTGGGGAGGAGGGAAAGATGACCTTTCGCTTTTTACTCTAGTCTACTTGTTCGCTTGGCCATCACCCCTTTTTTTGACCCCCTTTGACGCGCCCATCGGTGTCTTTGACGGAAGATGGGACACATGTTCATGGTGAAGAATGAAGCGGATAAATATCGTTCTCCTTTTTCTCTTTCTTTAAACGCCACGCATGACAAGGAACGGGCGACCAAAGTCAAGCTTACCCCTTAAAAAACCACCTTCGGAATCCAAATGGTGACCCACCTTACCCCCCCCCCCCCCCCCCCCCCCCCCGGGGGGGGGGGGGGGGGCCCCCCCCCCCCCCCCCCCCCCCCCCCCCCCCCTCGGATTTCTATCCTAACCAAACCCCCAATGGTTTGCAGACGGAGTGGGAAGATGTGAACGCTACACGAATGAAAAAATGGAAAAGGTGGGATAGGGGGTTTGGGAAAAGTGGGAAGGAGAGAGAGAGGGGAGGGAAGGGGGGAAGGAGAGATTTTTTCCAGAGATCTCGAGAAACGGGAGTTAGAGAGGTAAGGGGACGAAGGAGGAGGGAAGGAGAGGAAGCTCAAAAAACCCGACAGAAGAAGAAAACGGGGGGTTGGATGGGGACTACAACTTCATCTCCTGTAGGATCCTCTTGGCCAACATCTGGTATTGCCAAGGGTTGCCAGCCACCCTTCGGAATTGGAATCCGTTGACTCCCAGGAAGAGGGGGACTTTGACGACGAAGATCTCGAACCTGACCGCCAGCTCGGTGGCGGCCGAGCTGCTCATCGTCTTGGCCGGTATCGGTGGTGGTGTTGGAGCGGAGGTGGCGCCGGCCAGTGGGACGGTGGCGACGACCGGCGAGGCCGTGGCAGAGGAGCTCAACCTTGCTGCCGAGGAGGAGCCAAGCTCGGTTCCAAGACCCGCAGCGCCCCACGAAGGGCTTGGAGAGGTCGACCTAGGCTGCTGCTGGCTGTTCTGCAGAATGGAGCGAGCACCCAGAGAGTCGCTTCTTTGCCTCGAGTACTTTGACGACGATTTCGAAGGCGTCAGCGGCCTTCCCCCTCCTCCTCCATCGATGGAGGCTCCGTCGGCGGCGGTCGAAGAGATCGAATCGGCCACCGAACCTTCCCTTCTGTTTCGTTCCTTGTCCTTCTTGGACGACGAGACGAACGAAATCTTGCTGGGTTTCCTCTTGGGTTGCTTAACCTCATCCTCCGCCGCCGCCGCCGCCGTCTCCTCACCGCCACCACCGTAAGGGATCCTTGCGTTGCCCTTGCCAGCGTCCATGCCGGGCACCGAGCTGTCTCCGGAAAAGTCGAGACTCGGGAGGTGGACGCACTCGTACCCGCCTTTGATCTCGCGGTACTGGATCCCGATCCTGTCCAGCACTTTGACGATCTGGGCGTGCAACACGGCCCTGGGCTTCGTGCTGGTCGTCTGGACGCTGAACAGGCCCTTGAGGAAGACGGGCTTGAGCGCCTCCTTGTTGTTGGGCTTCACGGCGTCCCTCCTCGAGCTCGAAGGGAGCACGCTCGCCTGCGCCGGGTTGGTAGGTCCCTGCCATCCACCAGCTTGGCCGGCGGGCGCGATCGGGAACTGACCTTCTCGGCGCGTCCCGAGCGGCGAGTGACTGCCGCTCATGGCAGTGCTCGGCCTCCTCGAGCCGGTCGACATGTGCAAGCCGCCCGCTCTGCCCACCGAAGCTGGGCCGACGCTCGACTCCCTCCTCACACCGTGACCCACGCGGCTGCTTGGCATCTCGCCCATGGTCCCGGACCTCTTGACGCCGGCCGCACCGGCCTGGAGGGGCCCGAAAGAGTCCTCTTCCTCCGGCGCTACCTGCACGGTCTCGTTGAACGCGTCTTCGGCCGCGTCCACCACCGAATCGGCCGCGTCACCTTCGGCAACACCGGAGAGGCCCGTGGCAGCCGTGGTGGCATGGATGCTGCCTCTCCTATTGCCGCTCATCGAGCTCGAGGCAGGTATACCGCCCGTGCTCATTCGCGACTGCCTCCTCCTCTCTCTAGCCTCCGCATCCAGCGGCGTCGATGGAGATCTGCTGATGAACGAGCCAAGCTTTCTCGCCAGGGTCGATCCGTAGGATTGGGATTGCGAGGGCGAGACACCAAACTCGGTCAGGCCAGGCTCGGCGTCAGCCTCCGGCTTCAAAGTCTCCCCTCGAGGGCTCGTGACCACCTGGATGCTGTTCCTCATCTCTTTACTGGGCGTCAGGCCGTTGCGAGAAATCCTGCTCGGGGCCCCATCCATAGCGTCAGGCGAGGCTGCTATGGCTTGGTTTCGAGGATTCGCGGCGGCGGAAGAGGTCGGCCTCCTGGCACTCAGGCTCACGCTCCTCTTGTGGTTGTTGGCGATCGCAATTGGCTCTGAAGGGGCCGAGGTTTGCGTTGGGACGGATGGCAATCCTGGCTCCTGCCCATGGCCGCCGGCGACCGAGTTCCTTTGAGCCGAGGGAGACCATGCCGCATCAGTCCGCGCCGCAAGGCCCTTTTCTCGCAGCGCGGCCTCGATCTCTTCGGCGTTGGCCCTGGCACGAGGCGGTCCGGCCATGTTTGCCATCGGCTGAGACTTTTCCCTCGAGTCGAAGACCGGCGTCGGCGATGCAGGCACAGAGGCCACCACAGGCCTTGGCAGCGTGGGAGCGGCGAGGCTTGGCTCGTTCCTCGACAGGTCATAGGCTCGCTTCGACACGTGAGGAGCCTCGGGAACGCGGAGGGCTTCCTGGGGGATGTCGGCCGACGTGGGCATGGCCGACATGGCCCTGGCAGGCGACGCAGCGCTCCCAGGCTGGCCACCCGGCGGGACCGGGGGGCCGTTGAGCGAGACGTTGGAGGAGGCGAAGAACGAGTGACCGTAGAGTCTCTCCCTCTCCATCTTTTCTGCCACGAGGTGGTAGATGGAGATGAGCGGGTGGAAACCCCTGGTCGGATCCAGCGGCTCCTTGCCTAGACTGGACAGAGAGCCCGAGTTGCCGGCGCCGTTGCTCCCGAAACCGTTCGTGGCCGTGTTGATCGAGCTGTCATCCTTGCTGCCAAAGGCGGCAGCCAAAGGCGTGCCCGAGAGCTTCTTTCGGTAAAAGTCGATCCCGGAAAAGCGCCGGGAGCCCGTCTTGGACTTTGCATCCTGGGAACCCCTGGTTGCGGCCCTATTCAACGTGGCATTCGAGTCGAAGGACGACAGGCCGTTGGCGCTGGCTGCAGCCTCGGCAGAGAGGCCGGCTTGGGAGCCCTTCTGGTCCCAGGCTTGAAGAGCGCTCAGGTATGCGTCACCGGTCAAGATCTCCGTTAGACGTGCCTCGATCTGATCTGGTGTGCCAAACTCGAACCCAGTCATCCCCTTGAGAACCTCTGGGTCGAGCTTCCCAGCCCTCAGAGGTTGCCGTGCGGGGAAGTGAGCGTCGGGAGCCCCCTCGTATCCCTTGACCATCCAGGGGTGAGAGAGAATCTCGGAGAGCGTGGCCCTATTGGCCGGGTTTGTCACTAGCATCCGCGACAGGATGTGTTTGCATTCTGGAACGAAGAGGGAGATTGGGGGAGGAGAGAAGACTCGTCTCAGAGGAAAGGGCCACTCTATGCAATCCCATTAAAACCGACCTTGGAGGCCATACACAAACATATGGACATGCAAGTGCATGTATGCGAGAAGGGATCCCTTACACGAGCACTCACCACCACTCAGCCAGGCAGGGTACTCGACCTGTCCGCGCTTGATTTTGGCATGCAACGCTGGCATGCTCTGGTCATCGAAGGGAACTTTGCCGCAGACGAGCACGTAAAGGACGATGCCAAAGCTCCACACGTCGACCTCTGGACCCACGTAGACCTTGGCGTTCAACAACTCGGGTGCTGCAAAGTAGAGCGAGCCGCAAAAGGTCGAGAGGTGCGAGTGAGGGGAGAAGAGGTTGCTGAGTCCAAAGTCGATGATTTTGATGTTGCCTGTCTTTGAAATCAGGATGTTTTCGATCTTGAGATCTGCGACGGTGGGCAAGCGGACGATGAGGGTCGTTTCGATAAGTGTCATCGACGAACGTAGAAGAGAGGACAAGGCTAGACTATTTTTTGGAGGGGGGGGGGGGGGGGGGGTTTCTCGATCCAGGCGATCGCTGGCGAAAAGAACAGGTCACTACTACTCACCTCGATGGACAATGCTGTTCCGGTGACAATATTCGAGCGCACTGCCGATCTGCCTGGCGAACTTCCTCGCGCTCCTCTCCCTCAGCCTGCCGTGGCTGATGATGTAGTCGAGCATCTGGCCGCCGTTGACGTACTCGAAGACCATGTAGTAGTGGTTCGGGTGGATGATCATCTCCCTCATGCCGCAGACGTACGGGTGATGCAAGAGGAGCTGGAGGGAGCCCTCCCGGATCGTTCGGATCTCCTTGGAATGGTCCTTGGCAGCCGCCTTCGCGAGGAACGAGGCGGTCGGCGGCGGTGGAGGCGCCGACTTCTCCCCGTCCTTGTCGCTGCTCCTCGAGTGGTGAGCCGCGGCGACGGACGTGTGCCGGGGGATGATCTTGATGGCCACCTTTTCCCCGTTGCCCATCTTGACCCCGAGCTTGACCTTGCCCATGCTGCCTGCTCCAAGCGTCTTCCCCAAGGCATAGTCGCCGAGCGTTCTGCGACTTCGGCGCTCTCTCTCCCTCTCCCTCTCCTTCTCCTTCTCCCTTTCCCTCTCCCTCTCCCTCTCCCTCTCGCGATCCCTCTCCCTCTCGCGCTCGCGTGCGCGTTCCTTTTCCCTCTCTCTGTCCTTTTCAATCGAGGCGAAGCTGTTGACGGAGTTGTCGAGCGTCAGCCCGCCTTCGCTCTTGCCCATCGTGTCGACGCTGCTGCCCTCTTGCCTCAACTGCTGGGCGTGTCTCTGAGCCGCTTCCTGCCTGGCCGCTCGCGTCTCTAGCACGCTAGCCGGGCGCGCGGGTCCAGACCCCACGTCTCTTCTATTCCGCCCGTTGTACGATGGGGAGGCGTCCAGCGAGCCTTGCACTGGTGCCGGGCTCGGCGGCATACCGGCCGCCACGCCGCCGGTCGGTCCACGGACGCCAGCCGACCTGGCCGCGTGCATTCTTCGGATGTCGTCTATGCTGTTCCGGTTGCTCTCTGCCAACGTCCGCGCGGGGTCCGGGTCTGGTGGCGACATGGGACCATCGGACCTGTTTGCTGGGATCGTCAGCTCGGGTGCTCCGCGCGGCGTGTGGCCAGCGCTCTGGGCAGCAGAAGCGTCCAACATCTTTCGAGCAGAGGTACGGGAGGATGCCGGAGAGGACTGGGTGGATGCGGTTGAAAACGGCACCGGGTGTTGCTCTTTGTCAACGGGGCGTGGGATGTGCTGAGGGGGGATGGACGGGATGTCGCCAGTCTCGACGAGGCTGCCGACGATCATATCCTGATGCGGAACACGATCCGGCTGCTGTTGGGGTAGAAAGCTCTGCTCGGCGTTCAACGCAGGAGCTGGCAGTCCCGGCAGAGGCTTTGCGAGATCGGAGAGGCGCCTTTCGCCAGTTCTGGGGTTGGGCGACGTAAAGGCCGACCCTGACGCCGGTGAGGTCGAAAAGACGTCATTCAGGTGAGGTGAACCGGGAGCGACGTAGCTCGACGGCCGGGCGGACTTTGTGGACGAGTGGGCAAAGGCATCAACGGCCGCGCTGGTGCCGTTGATACCGAGCTGCTGATCTTCCGGCACACTGACCAGGCCTCGGTCACGTTGCGAGTCGGCGACCACGGAAGGAGCGTTGTACTGGCTGGCCGCAAGGCCGGTGGGGTGCTCGAGGTCGTGCGGGTTGATACTATCCAGCATTTCCATCGCCTCGGTCGAGCCGGGGCCGCTGGCTTGCCTGGGCGGATGCGACCGTCTGGAGAAGGGCGGCGAGCTGGAAGATGAAGGCGGTAGAGTTGATCTGCGGTCAAGACCTGTGCTGAGACCCTGGTCTGAATTCACTGAGCCATGATGACTATGATGGTGGCTCGAGCTGGGCATCTTTGGGGGTGAGGAGGGGCTTCGTTCGCGCCGGGAAGAGCGGACGGAGCCTTGTTGCTTTATTGTTGTTGTTGTTTTTTTTTTCTGCTTATTTTTTTCGTTTTGTTGTGTTTCACTCTACTTTTCCTTTCCTCCCTTTGTCTTCTTCGAAAGATTACGGAAGAGAGAATTTTCGCTTCCGTTCTGGGAGGTCGCCAGCTCAGAAATCCAGAGAAGCTGGCAGAGCTTGCGCTGGATGGCGATTCCTCACTCTCGGACGACCGGGTGATGGATGGTGTGCCAACTTCCAAAGATGCCCTTTCTTCCGACTTTCAAAGTGAGGGGCGCGGGGCCGATGTTCGCCTAAAATATGGAAGGAAGCACGTGGTTGCGCACGGAAGGAAGGAGGACGAACGTGGACCGAAGCAAGGAGGGAAGGGCGAGGACGGGATGTTTGGAGGTAGGTGCGACGATGCTTTCGAGACGAAGGCCGGGGGGGGGGGGAGTGATGAGATGGACGGAGAGGGAGAGGAGAGTGGATTGGAAGGCAAGGCGATCACGTCGAGGTTTGCAGAAAAGTGATGGTGATGAAACGTGTGAGAAGTGTGATCAGCAGAGGGAGGGGGGTTATGGGGTAAGGAAGAGTGAAGGGTGCGAGGGCCAAGAGAGGTTGAAGACGCCGGATCAAGAAGGCGTTCGTTGTTTCTCTATCGAAGGCGAGATGAAGGAGGTGAGATCGGACTGACGAAAGGTGGATGAAGGTAGGTCGGTAGGGAAAAGCAAGAGGCAAGAGAACGAAATAAGGGCGACCGATTGCTGAAGGATGCAAGAGGAGCGATGAAGGGGGTTGATCGGCTGATCGAGTCGGTCTGTGATGTATTCCCTTGCTCCCTTTTCCTCAAGGAGTGCTTGCTTGTTGATCCCTTTTTCGTTGCTTTTCTCGATCCTTTTTCTCACTGTTTCCCTTCCCCCTTCTCTAGTAGCGCCTTTGCCTTGCTGGTTCTGAATGGCAGAAAAGGTACAGAGGTTGTGGATGGGGGAAAGAGGGAAAGAGGCGTGAGGAAGGAAGGAAAAAAAGGGTCGTCGGATGGATGGATGCGGCGACGAGGACGACGATGAAGAAGGGCGAGAAGAGGAAGAAGAAGAAGGAGGAGGAGAAGAAGAAGAAGGAGAAGAAGGAGAAGAAGGAGAAGAAGAAGGAGAGCAAAACAAGTCGATGGTGACGATGATGATTTTGGTGTTGGTGATGAAAGGATGGACCGGGACGAGGAGGGAGGAGCGCCGGATGGTTGGGATGTGAAAGTAGAGAGGGAGGTGGAGAGGGGGAGAGAGAGAGAGGGAGAGAGGGTGAGAGGAAGGTTAGGTGAGATCAAGTCGAAGACAGAGAGGGGGCAAGAGCCACAGAGTGAGCGTGCGTGAGCGTGCGAGTTGGATGAGTGGGTGGTAAATGATGAGGGGGCGAGTTGAGTGGGGCGCAAGGCACGGGCTCACTCTCAAACTTACGCATTCGAGTCTGCGGTGGTGACAAGTGCGAGTGGATCAAGTGGATGGATTCAAATGGACACAGTATGTGGTGAGTGGAAAATGAAGTGGAAGTCCATGAAGAAATAGGGAAGGGAGGTAAAAGAAAAAGGGAGGGAAGAAGAAGAGGGGAGTTGAGAGCGCGCGTGAGGACAGAGGAAGGGGGCGGGGAGGAGAGGGGATTATCGGAGAGTTAGGCGAGTGAAAAGAGAAGGGGAAGGGAGCATGCTCGAGTGAAGGGGTGAGGGGGGGGGGGAGGAGAGAGAGAGAGATGGAAAAGGGGGAACCAGACGGAAGAGAGGGAAGAGAAAGAAGGAGAGCGTGGCTCGGCAGGGTTGGATGAATCAAGGGGCGTGCGCGGAACAGGGTTGCATGCGTGCGAGAGAGGGAGAGAGAGGAGCTGAGTAGAGAGGAGAGAGAGAGAGGGAGAGAGGAGCATACAGTCACAGTCCCCATCACGATCATGGCAATCCAAAGTGGATGTGGATCTTACTTACTCGATAGGGTAACGTGCACCACAGCATACGAAAGAGAGATGGGAAAGCTTTTCAGGAGGGAAAGAAGAACGCAACAATACAGTACAGAAAAAGGCGCGCGTCGCGGTGGGATTGTTGTGGAGCGACGTGCCTCACTCACACTCATCACTCTCTAAGACTCCAGGTCGAGCAATCGATTGCATCTGCACAATCGCGCACTCTCACACTCACACCACATGCGCGCATCTACCTTCGTAACAGTGTGTATGATCGGACAGTGCTCTCTGCACTCCAGGTGTTCCTCAGCTGAGGTTCCATGGGCGGCATCTACTTGGGTCGAGCACCGAGTTCGCGTTCTTCGCTCTCTTCGAGCCATCCTCGGTCCCTTCATCCCTTGGCGGACAAGATTACAGAGGTACATATCGTTTTGCGCGAGCCGCGACGGCGTTCTACCCGAATCCAGACTGAGGGATTCGATGCAGTCGAAGCGTTGAGTGTGTGTGTGTGTGTGCATGAGAGAGAGAGGGAGAGGGGGAGGGAGGGAGAAAGAGAGAGGGGGGGAAGGAAGAGAGAGAGAGAGAGTCAACAAGAAAGGAGCGGGTTCTTCCTCGATTCGTTCCCCCGACCCCACCTTTCCCCTTCCCCTTCGCTCTTGGAGATCGTTCGTGGTTCGCGAGCGAGCAGACAATCCTTTTCGGTGGGGACAGGTCTCCAAGTGCCCGAGGTTTTGGAAGGGAATCCGTTCCAGATGGGCCAACCGCTGCCGTGATCAAGGTTCATTGTCCCAAGGGCTTGCTTCGAACGACCCTCGCTCCAAGAACCTTTTTCCCCTATCTTCCCCTTGACTTTCGTTTCACTTTTATTTATTTATTTTTCATTTATCCAACCTTTCCCATCTCAATCTATGCTTCCTCCCTCGGGTGTGTGTTCCAAGGGGAACCGAGCGGGAACGAGGCGGAGGATTAGGATCGTTTCGCGATGAAACTCTAAAAAGAAAGGGGGGGAGGTATCGCTCGCGTGTTTGACCGACCTGATCTGTTCCTTCGCTCCTCACCTACATCCCATCCCATTACGTATGTACTGTATTTACTGTAAGGCCGACTCGTTCCCTTTCCCCAGGTGATGATGGCTGCCGGCATGTGGCCAGTCGAAAGGCAAGGGTGGGCTAGGTGGAGAACGTGGGGGATAGATAATAACGACTGTGTATTTACGTCGACCCTTGGATGTAGTCGGTAGGATAACTCAAACCAATCGTTTACCAACCGAAGTGGAATCGGAGGAGACAAGGGCGTGGGGGTAGGAAAAGTCACCAAGTGATCGCCCTTCAACGACGATGTAGATGGGAAATAGGTCAGTACATCCATGATTGCTAGCGTTCATGTCTTGCGCTTGTATTGCATGCAAGTCAAAGTCTGTGAGAGCGTAGGTCGGTGTGTGGACGATAGGAGCATCCATCCCCATCCGAGTAGCGTTCGAAAAAGTGCAAGGTGGATGGATACGGACGAAAAAAAAGTTGTCACTTGTGCTCGAATCCCATCCCCCCCTTTTCCTGTTTCCATTTTTAGCAACTGTCCCTCCCTGCATCGGCGAACAAGTCCAAACTGGGCTCCCTCTCCCTCTCTATGGCTCTCTCACTCTTCCACATCCCCCCCCCCCCCCCCTCCTTGTCCCCGTCTCTGAACCCCCCCTTTCGTTCTCCTTCGTCTCCTTCTCACTCACCCCTCCCAAACCTCCCCTTCTCTCTCGACCTAGTACGTACCCTATGTGTATCCAGTATGAACCGTACATGCATACATGGAAAAATCTGGTCTCAACAGTGAGGCGAGGTCCAAGGTGTAGAAAGAATGGGGGATGTGAAAGAGAAACAAGGTAAAAGTAAAAATAAAAAATCCACCATCATCATCCCCACGGCTAGAGGCTCTCGACCTCCTTTCAAGAAATACGGAGGATGCAGTGGTTCAGAAAGGGTAGTCATGAGTGTAAGGTGGCCTGGGGTGGGGGCGAGAGGGATCATGGTGTGGTATTACACCTACGGATAGGGAAAACAAAGAAAGGAGGAATTACAACAGTAGAGACCCCAACCTCTCCACTCTCTCTCTCGCTCTCTCTCTCTCTCTCACGCTCGATCGGTGTGCGTGTGAGCTCATGAAAAGGGATGTATGCCCTCTCTATCAATCCCACTCCCATCATCTTCTCGCTAGAAGGAAGGTACAAGTAGGCGCCGAGCGAGGGAGGTAGGGGTGCTTGCGTCTGTGTGTGTGTGTGTGTGTGTTGGGGTTTTACAGTTTAAAGACGCCCAAAGCCTGTTGGATACCGTCGTAGATAACCAGGTCGTCGGCGGGGACGTATTGCCTAGTTAGGATCTTGATCGCCTCTTGAGCTACCACGCCTCCCATAAGCGCGGTCGTGGGAGGTAACGAGCAGTGCCCGCTCCTTACCCTGGTCGAATGGTTCAAAGACGAACGGAAAGGAGACGGAGAGTGGTTTTAGAATGAAGGCGATGTTGGGAAGCGATCGAGAACAGAGGCAAACGGGGGGTGGCGGGGAGGGGTGAGTCGAGGACCGATCGACGATGAACTTGAGAAAGGATGAGCCCGTGGAGAGAGACACCAAGGGTCTTCCTGGTATTCTTCAACCCATACGAGATTTCCCCCGAGGAGGGCGGCAAGGGAGGGAGACAGGAAGGGAAAAGGGGAGAGCGAGGGAGGGAAAAAGGAAGAACAACTCACATCTCTTTCAAACTGTCATGGATCTTTTCCATCTCTTCCCCGTCCGTAGAGATCCCGAGCGACTTGATCACCGACTCGGCCTCTTTCGCCAAGAGCCGAACGTCTTCCTCAAAGCAAGGTTCCTCCTCTTCCTTCTCCTCCTCCTCCTCCTCCTCCTCCTCCTCCCCGTGACCCTCATGGTTGACGCAAGTCTCGACCGCCATCTCGACATCCGAACCTGCTCCCACCCCGGCGGCCTCGCCGTTGGCGACCATCTCGTCGCTCTCGTTGGATTTCGACCTCTTTGCTTTCCTCGGGTCCCCCTCCCCCTCTCCCTCCCCTCCTCCTCCATCTGCGCCATGATCGGGCTTGGAGCCCCGGCTTCGACCTTGTGCGTCTAAGTCTTGATTCCGAAGCTTCGTCTCCTCTCTCCAAGGTCCCGAGACGTTTCGGGAGAACGTCCTACTCGAGCCAGGGTACCTGGCGTGCTTGAGGTAGAAGAGGTCGCTGGCCCGGAAGGCGATGTGATGTTGGAAAGTGCAAGGATTGACGGGATCCAAGAAAGCCATCGTCACCGCGTCTGTTCTCGGCCTCTCCCTCCTCTCCCTCTCGCTCCTCCCCCTGATCAGTTTGAGGTAGCCAGCATGTTTGACGAAAGCCTGGATCTCATCCTCGTCGATCGCGCCGGAGCCACCCCTGACGCCTGCGTTGACGCAGACCTGTCCCAGGATCCTGGTGAACGTCTCGAGGTCTTCGGTCGCCTTGTTTCTGTAGACATTCTGCAGACCGACGTAGGTTGCCGAGAGTGACTTCATGTCCGGAAGCGAACCGGTCAGGGGCAGGCTCTTGGTCGGCGAGTTGTCGACAAAGTCCCGCAGGGCTCTTACCATCAACCAAAAGTTGGTCGACTGGTTGCGAGATGCGAGGGCGGGAAGGGGGGGGGGGGGGGAGGGGGGGAGGGGGGGGGGGGGGGGGGGGGGGGGGGGGCTTGGGATGATGAACCTCTCTCATCTCCTCCTGATAACGGTCTCTTTCGAGGAAGAGAGCAAGTTCGGGTCAATTTATCAATTTTCAGGCGGGATTCGTTATCTTTTGTCTTCGCATCCATTGCTGCACCGGGAAAGAGCGCAGGGATGAACTCACATGACTTGATAGGACCTCGCACCGAGCATCCTTGAAGAGCTCTCTGATCTCGGACGGAACGCCACCGGCGCCGACGTGATCGGACGACAACGGTCTCCAGACGTGCTTTCCCAGGGCGGCGATCGCCTCGTCGAAATTTTCTTCGTCGAGGTTACCTGGCTGCCTCGAAGAGTTGATCAGGGTGACGAATTCCTCCCTCGACTTGGTACTGGGAGGAGAGCCTCCATTCTGGAAGCGAGGGGAATGGGTTTGTCAGAGACGATCGGAAGAGAGAGAAGGAGAAGGAAGAACTGAATGCACACAGGTCTCATCGCGAATGCGAGAGAAAGAGACTCACCTTTGCCTTCCACTCTTCCAGCTTTTTCAAAAGGATGACGACAAAGGGTATGTGACTGTGGGTCAACGAGTCTGTTGTTGCAAGATTGAAGCTCTCGGCGAAGGCGACCAGCTCAGGGAAAGGGTTGGTCAACCTGAGGTCGATGATCGAGTCCGGATGGGTCTCGACGATGCCGAGCTCCTTGATGTCGATGGTCATCTCTGCGACCATGCCTGAGGACCTGATCTTGAGTAGCGGCACCTGGGGTCGGGGAGGCTCTATCGACCACAATAGATCGGAGAGGGCAAGATCAAACTCCGGTGGCTGGTTGACCGAGATGACGAGGGAGAAGGATCTGAAGTAGCCTGGTTTCGAAGCGAGGAGAGCTTGAGGCGACTTTCAATAGAGTAAAGACGATGCAAAGATACGATTCGAGGCTCAGCTTGGGGAGCGAAGCAACACAAAACGGAAGAAGGGAAAGGGAAGGGGGGCGAACTCTCTCTCTCCCTCTCCCTCTCCCTCTCCCTCTCCCTCTCTCTCCCTCTCTCTCCCTCTCTCTCTCACCTCGATCTTGAAATTATGCTCCACGTTTTCATTGAGTTGGGACAAGAGGCTCGCCATCTCCTGAGCGGCCGACCTGCCTTGGCTCTGGCCTGGTTGGAGGAAGAAATTGACGCCCATATCAGCCGGGTCGACGTTTGCATCGTCTAGGATAGTGAAGGAGCCGACACCGGGAAGGACTAGATTCTTGATGATCTGGGATGAGAGCGAGTTCGCTCCGATGATGAGGATGTTGGACTTTTCGAGCGAGGCTTGACCTGACGAGGCCCAGAGGCGAAGCTGCCTGTCATACCTCTGGGAATGCGCTGACGGCCTGGAGGAGGAAGCGACCGAGTTTGGAGTGTCGGTCATGAGTGGGGCGGGCGAAGGAAACGGGGGGTTTGGAAGATGAAAAAAAAGGAGAGAGCGAGAAGAGCGACCAACGGTTGGAAGGCGAGGGGGATGATGGCGGATGAGGATGGTGATGATGGTCGGTGGCGGTGATGAAGCTGGATGGAGCTGGATGGAGCTGGATGGTGCCAGGATGAAAAAGGTGGAGAGGAGGGTTGTGATGGGACCCCGATTCCCGATCCCATCCACCCGACGCTCAGACCATCCAAAAAAAAGGAAAGGATGATAGATTTCCCTAACAATATTGTGAAAAAGAATCATGAATGATCACAGACCATCAATGAAAGATACCCTTCACTCTCAGCCAGTGGCAAGAAGAGAAGCCAACCCAATCGGGGCCGCAAGCTAACTCACGTCGGTGGTTTGGAGAGCTGTTAGTGCTGTGATTACAACTTGGTGAACACTCCCAACTCCAGACAACGGCAACTTCGCTGACTTGGACGGCGTTCAGACTGGAGCAAAAAAGGCAGAGACCAAAGAAAAAATATCAAATCAAGTTGGAAAACACAGTCCACCCCTTGGCCCTGCCTGCTCCTCTTCCCTCCTCCTTTCCCTCCCTCCGTCGCTACAAACTCAACTCACCATCACCAATCAGAGCCAAACTCCTTCTTCCACCTTCCACCTTCCACCTTCCTTCTTTCGTATCCTCTACCTTCTTCTCCATCCCCCACCTTCATCTTCAAGTTTGTCCTCCTCCTCGCCATGTCCAACCAATCCATTGAAATCTGCGTTGTCAACCCAAACTCGTCCTCGGTACGTCTTTCCCCTCCCCTCCCCTTTCCCTCCGCACCGCATACACTCCGCCCCCTTCCTCCCCTCCTTTTCTTTTACCTCGGCCCGTACGTCCATCCGTCCGTCCTACTCACCTGACGAGCACTCCCCTCCCATTCCCATCTCTACCTGATCCTTACCCCCCTTTCCCTCCCCTTTGATCGACAGGTCATTACGGATGCTCTCCAAAAGACCCTCAGCCCTCAAGCTCCTCCGGGGTCCAGCTTGAGGTTCATCACCGGTCCCCCTTCCGCTCCCCCTTCCATCAACGACCCACCCACTTCGATCCTCTCCGCTTCCGAGACGTTTCGCCACTTGACAGAGCTCTCTCCCTCCATGCAGCTCGCCCGCCACTCCTCCGACGCCTACCTCGTCGCCTGCTTCTCCGATCACCCCCTCGTGGGAATGCTCAGGCACTCGGTCCCGGATAAGCCTGCTATCCATCTCCTTGAAGCTGCCATCATTCACTCCCTCTCCTGCGGAACCAAGTTTGGAGTTCTCACCACGGGCAGCGACGTCGTTCCGGACATTGACGCCGGCGTTCGAAAGCTCCTCGGAGGCAACTCGGACAGGTATGCGGGCACCTACGCCACCGGCCTCGGCGTCGTCGAGTTGAAGACCGGAGATAGGCTCAAAGTTGAGAGCGTCATCAAGCAAGGCGCCGCCAAAGTCGCCGAGAGAGGCGCCGACGTCATCATCCTCGGCTGTGCCGGCATGGCCGGCATGGAAGAACTCGTCCGTCAGGGTGTCAAGGAAGCCGGCTACTCGTCCAACATCTCCGTCATCGACGGAGCCAAGGCTGGTATCCAGATCTTGAGCGGTCTGGCCAGGTCCAGCTACAGGTGAAGAGAGGTTTCTCTGGTCCAATTCATAAGCATCAAGTCAAAGATCACAAATCGCAAATGCATCCGCTGTAATTTTCACTGTATTCAAATATAGTTGCCCCAATGTGCATCGTGAGCGAAAGCACGCATTCATCCCTTCACGAGTCCCTTCCCTTTGCTCGGTAAGCAGCGATTTTCCGCAGTACATCGGCTAGAATTCTCACATAATGCTACTCTACGGCTGTTGTATTCCCATCGAAAAAGGGTGGGGGTTGGGGGAGTCCATGGAGCAGGTCAGCAGCGGAGAGAAGCCGAAAAACCTGAGGAGCGTGGGAGGAAGCAAGAGATTCAGGCTTTTGGGGTGTCAGTCGGGGAATGAAGAAGCCCGCCTTTGCCATCCAAATTTCCACCAAACTTTCCCCACTTCTTCTAGCTTTGATGATCCAGAATCATTTCAAGGGCCGAGCGAAAGACTCTTAGACAAAGGGGTATCATGAAGAGAAGAATCCTCCGTATGGTTGTGTTACAATAGGGAGCATCCTCCTTCCTCCCCGAAACTCCTCCGACAACAAAGTGTCCTCCAAGGATGAATGGTATCAAGGAAACTAAGAAAGCTGCCGGGTCCTAATCGCAAGGTTGATTATTCTTTCTTTGGAATCATACGTAAGCGAAGAAAGGTAGGAGTGCTGCTCGAGGAAGGGAGGGAGTTATGGGATGTAAGTGTGCTGGAAAGCAGAGACTCGGATCGGAGGAGCGATACGTACTCGCGACACCACCTCCCGTCCCAGCGGGTTGAGTACCCGATCTACAGTATTCTGAATCTTTTTTTCGTGACGCCAGCCTGACACGATAGGAAGAAATGTCCGTGCCGCCGTGGACGGCTGATGTCTGAACGTATGCTGGCTTGAGAAAAGCGAAAGGATGAAGACGCTTGGTGACTTGAGTGGTGGTCTTTCTTTCAAACTGGTGTCGCTTGAACGGTCTTTCCTTACTGTGGAGGCGCACGGGCCCAATCTCGGAAAGGGATGTTTTTTCGTTTCTTTATTTTTTTTATTTTTGTTTTATTTTTTTTACCTTACTCGTTACTCTCGTTCCCTCATCCCTCCCCTCCTCTCCTTACCAACACCATCATCCAGTTCGATGATGTTGAACGGCCCTTTGCTCTCCTCATCATCACTCCTGGACTCATCCTAGCACACACCACCCCCACTTTCCTCCGCCGCGGCCTCAGTGCTGTCTTTCCCTCTTCAAAGTCTTACGATAATCTCCATCTTCATCCCCTCTCTCAATCTCTCTGTGCCCAACTTCTGATCGACCTAACAATCACCTGTTGCAAAGAGAAACCGCGAAACCTCAACAAACTCAGCATGTCTGCCCGAACAGAGGGACTTCCACCAGCTTCCCCTCCGCCCATCAACATCTCCAAAACTCAACTACCATCTAGCGTGCGCATAGAGCTAGAGCAAGAGGGCGGAAGCAGTCTTACCATCACCCCAAACCAGCCTTCTCGAATAGCATCGCAGATCGCCCCACAACCGGAGTCCACAAGCCTTGGAGCTCGGAATGGTCTGCTCATCGAGAGCTTAGCAGCCATCAAAGCCTCTGATCATTCGACTGCAACTTCGGCGAATCTTTCCCCTCAGGAATCCCACCGCTCAGCCGATGCTTCCTCCGCTTTCTGCGCGCAACCTGACCATCAAGGTGCAGCGAAACTTTCGAAAAGTCAACAAGACAGAGAAACACCTATTACTTCCCCTTCCAGAACACTTGCTCTGGAGGACGATCCGAGGGCGGAAAAGTCTGCTGACGGATCTGCCTCAAATCCTTCCGACCGCCAGCCGGAAACGGTCGAGAGCATTCAAGGCAAGTCAAGCCCTACCACTGACCTCGCTAACGAGACAAACTCACAGTCTCATTCGAGCTCCAAAGCTGCTGCTGTTAAAGCTTCAGAGCCAACCCTCACTTCTCCCGACGTTCCAAGGTCAACCAACCGGACCAACACCATCCCGGCGCCGGCGACCTCGCTATCCTCTCGACCCATACTCATCCCGCCACCGAAAGCCAGCGTTGCCTCTCATCCGCCACCAGATACACTCGCGACCATCACGCCAGGTTCCAACTGGGGTCCAGCTGCAGCAGCCGCAGCCGCAGCACGAGCTGAAAATTCTGAACCTGGAAGACTGGGAGAGCTCAAGAGGTTCACCCTCTGGGAGACCAAGACACGCTTCTATCTTGTTGCCTATAACACGAGTCAGACGAGGTTCAGGATTCTAAAGGTTGACAGGACGCCTCCCATCGCTGTGACCGCCCCCAACCAGGGAGCAAATGACAGGGACAAGGAATCCAACTACTCGACCTCACAGACTTCCACGGGCCACATGACCGGGGGCGTCGCTCCTTCCTCCGCCTCGAGCCACCACCAAGGCAACCAGGGGTTTTCAAAGGATAAAGAAGCTGGTCGAAATATTTTGACATCCGAGCTCGATCACGCGAACATGTCTTCGAGCAGTATTTCTGCCAGTGGGCAGAGGTACCTGAGCGCGGATGCGGTCGAGATTCCCCAGCTTCGTAAGGCCACCGACCCAAGTAAGGGAAACCTCGGCCTGCAACTAGGCAATGATGGCCGGGACTCCGGAAGCGGGGGACCCGGTCAGGCAGGGTCTGGAATGGCCGGAGGTGCGACTTCCATTTCCATCGGGATCAGTGGCGAGAAGATGGCCTTGCCTCAGAGTGGTGCATCCGGGGCGCAGCCTCATTCCGCAGGCAAGGGTCCTTCCGCCTCGTCTTCGGCGCCCAACCCAAGATCGAAACCAACCGAGGCCGCTCAGAGGGATGCGGAATGGGAGCTCAACGTCACATCGGATCGTGTCGTCTACACTCGCACCCAGGTCGCCGAGTTGCTCGAGATGATTCGAGAGGGAAACAGAGCGTCCGGTGGTCTCCGGGAGGTTGGTCGGTTCTTCGGTATCGTGGGCTTCATCAGATTCACTGGCACGTACTACATGGTCCTGATCAGTCGGAGAAGCGTCGTGGGGCTAATCGGTGGTCATTACATCTACCACTGCGATGAGACTAAAATCCTCCCCGTCTGCCACCCTTCAGTGATGGCAGGGTTGGCTGGGAGGACCAAGGCAGTGGAACAGGAAGAAGCCAGACTGCTTCACCTGTTCAAGCAAGTCGACATGAGTAAAAACTTCTACTTCAGCTACACTTACGATCTCACCAAAACCCTTCAGGACAACCTGACATCGTTGGAATGCGGGTCCGTGTCTTGCACCCCGGGACCTTCGTCTCACAAGCCGCAAGCCCACGGCCATGGCCAAAGCTCACACCACAAGTCGACTCCTTCATCGAGCAGGGCTCCGCCCACCACCGCTTGGGGCTACTGTGAAAAGTTCGTCTGGAATCATCACTTACTCCTGCCCGCATTCGGGGCATCCGAGCACCAGGATTCGGACGAGGACCCGAGGACCGAATGGGTCCTACCCCTGGTCTACGGGTTTGTGGACCAGGCAAAGCTGAGCGTACTGAACAGGACCATTTATGTCACGTTGATAGCAAGGAGGTCGCGGCACTTTGCCGGCGCACGCTTCCTAAAGAGGGGTGTCGACGAGAAAGGCCACGTCGCCAACGATGTGGAGACGGAGCAGATCGTCAGCGAAGCCCTGACGACCCCCTTTTTTGCCCCTGCCCGGAGGCGAACGTTCAAGGTGAGGAAAGTCAAGAAGAGCAGCAGGGAGAGGTGTGCAGGCGGCGAAGAGGGGCGTGGGTCGGAAGAAATGGAGGGAGAGACTCGCTCTTCGTCGGATGATTCCGATGCAGGGTCAACCTTCAGGTACGGTGCCTCCCCGAGATTCACCTCGTACGTGATGCATAGGGGGAGTATTCCGATCTATTGGACGCAAGACTCGACCAACATGTCACCCCGGCCTCCGATCGAGATCAGTGTTGTTGACCCTTACTATTCAGCGGCCGCACTGCATTTCGACGACATGTTCCGCCGATACGGGACCCCCGTCCTTGTTCTGAACCTCATCAAGAGCAAGGAGAAGCAACCCAGGGAGGTAAAACTACTGCGCGCCTTCGGAGAGTGCATCTCGTACCTCAACCAGTTCCTGCCAGAGGGGAAAAAGATCAAGTACATCGCCTGGGACATGTCGAGGGCATCCAAATCGCACGACCAAGACGTGATCGGCGTCTTGGAGGACATCGCGGAGGAGATGGTCGAGAATACGGGCTTCTTCCATTCGGGTCCTGAACCCAGCAGCAGCTTGGCCGACACCTTCCCCAATTCGGACCTTTTTTCCAAGGAGACTCCGCCGTCGGGGGAGGAAAGAGCAGCACCGAAGAGGAGGGAGACGATCCTCCTCCAGTCGGGAGTCGCAAGAGTCAACTGCGTGGACTGCCTCGACAGGACAAACGCTGCCCAATTCGTCATCGGCAAAGCCGCTTTCGGCCACCAACTCCACGCTCTCGGT
Organism: Violaceomyces palustris; assembly: GCA_003144235.1. Classification (NCBI taxonomy): domain Eukaryota; kingdom Fungi; phylum Basidiomycota; class Ustilaginomycetes; order Violaceomycetales; family Violaceomycetaceae; genus Violaceomyces; species Violaceomyces palustris. The sequence continues at coordinate 2,357 of KZ819704.1, read as the reverse complement.
CTGCTCGACCATCCCAGCTTGCCTTTCGATTCGGATGCGGTCAACATGCTGACCGAAATGTATCACGATCTTGGTGATACGATCGCCTTGCAGTGAGTTCCCTTGCGAGCGCGAGCCACCTCCGAAAAGTCCCATGCTCCACATGTCAAGCTTCTAACCTTACCCTCTCAATCGTTGCCACCGCTCGTCCCCCCACCCCATGAAAAGGTACGGAGGCTCGGCCCTCGCCCACACGACCGACACTTACCGGAAGATCAACCAGTGGACCTCCCATTCCAGAGATGTCCTGGAGAGCATGAAGAGATACTACGCCAACTCCTTCGCCGACGCCGACAAGCAAGCGGCGATCAACCTCTTCCTGGGTGTGGATCCAGACGCTCCGGACTTTTCGCCATCCATCTTCCCGGAACTGGTCGAGGAGGAAGTGGTGGAGAAGGTGGTGGTTCGGGACGAGGCAAGAAGCGAGGAGGAGGAGGAGGACGGCGACAGCGATCCGAGGAGGAGTACCAAGGGGGACAGCGAGAAGGACGTGAAGGCCTGGACCTCCGGGAAGAACGGAAGAAAAGAGAGGGTCGAGACAGTCGTGAGGAGGAAGAGGAGGCTGGTCGTCCCTAACCGACCCGACTACCGCCAGTGGTTCACACCGGAATACCTCGAGCCTAGAGCCAGCCTACGGGAGAGGACTAGGAGACTACTCGAAGTTGTCAACGCTGACGCCGGCTTCTGGGCCGAGTACTATCGACCTAGCCTCTTCACGGACCTCCTTAGGCACCATGCGTTCAAGATGACGGCCGTACACCAGTTCCAACATCAGACCGGATTCGGCGGCCACGTCAACTACGGTCCGGGAACGGCTTTCGCCGGCGGGAACGGAGGAGGAGGCTTTGGATCCAACGGCTTCGGAGGTCACTTTAGGAGCGGCTCGAACTCTTCGGATGGCTACGTTGGCGGGAACAGCAACCTAGGCGGAGGAGGAGGAGGAGGAGGAGGAGGAGGAGGAGGAGGAGGGGGAGGAGGTAGGGTCATGATAGACACCTCAAGCCCCTTCAAAGCCAAATCGGGTTTGGGGAGCTCGAATCACCATCAGGATGGCAATGGAACCCCAAGGAGGCACGCAAGGAACCACAGCGGTGCAACGAACAGGAACTACGCCGGAGGAAGTCCGGTCAAAGCGTCGTTCTCCGGAGCCATGTCTCCCATCGAGGAGAAGAGCAGCGACTCGGGTGGACTCGGGACCAGATCCTCCTCTCAGAACCCTTCGAGGGCGTTGTTGGGCGGAGTGAAGAGGTGGATGAGCATCAACAGACCTCCAAGAACGAGTCTCTTGAGGCAAGGGAGGAACCTGTCTGGAGGCGGGGGAGGAGGAAGGAGAAAGAGTGGAATGAAGACCGAGGAAGAGGGAGCGTCCAACCTGATGGGAGGTGGCGTAGAGGGCGAAAATACGAACTCGAACGGAGGATGGATGACGATGGGTCAACTGACCGACTACCAGTCTTTCAACTTTGCTGGGCCATGGAACCATCCCCACCACCCTCACCAAGCCAACGCGAACGCCTCCTCTTCCAACAACAGCAACCACAACAACCAGACGGCGGCGATGCTCGAACAACTCGTGAAAAGGTTGACCAACCCTCAAGTGGATCAATCGGAAGCTGCCGAATACAGCTTCTACACTTCGCAATTCGTCGACTCGAACCGATGCCTGCTCATCGAATCCCACCACCGGATCGACGAGAGGGATTCCAGGATCTACGAGGAGAGCGTCCACCTCTGTTCCAACTCTTCCGGACTGGGTTCTTCGGCACCCTCCGTGGAACCCAACCTCGGTCCACCCCAACCTTGGTCCAACTCGAATTCCAACGAAGCCAACAACCAGACGGCAGCATCGGCCCTTCCACTCTACTACACAAACTACCTCAACAACTTTTCAACCTCTTCCGTCATCAGGTCGAGCAACTTTATCATCAACAAGACCTCCTCCTCCTCCTTCATCACCAACTCCTTCCCCTCCGCCTCCAACCCGAGCACGGGTGGTGGTCACCATCACCATCATCACCTCCTCTCCCCCATCATCGTCAACCAATCTTCCAACAACAACATGGTAGGCTCGACCAACCTAGATTCAAAGATCAGGGCCTATGGAAACTGGTTGTCCATGGGAACCGGTGGCGGTAGGATCGCTCCGCTTTGAAACTTTTGCACGTCCCACATTTTCTCTTTTCGGATCGCAATCCTCTAGACAAAACCGATTTCTACTTCTTCTCGCCTCCTCGGTGGGGAGGATGAGAAGTCTTTCGAGGCAAATCGATTCCAGGGTATTCGAGACATGGAGGGGGGTTTGAGAACATCTTCGCCAG